>JACEEU010000690.1:924172-1011672 GCA_016630915.1 Callionymus lyra
GGATGGATGGATAGATCGCTCGTCGGATCTTGTTCTGGACTGGAACGATACAGGAAGTCTTCCACAGAGTTGGTTCTTTCTCCAGCTGTAGACTGAGGTTGAAGAGCTGCTGGAGCAGCTCAGCTGGTTCAGCAGGTGTTCAGCAGTCGACACCTTGTCAGGACCAGCCTTCCCTGGACGAATCACCATCACGAGTCTTCGGATTAGTATCTGTTGACTGTCAGTCTGGTGTTGCTAGTTTCAGCTGAAGTTTCAGTTTCCAGCTCATTGGTTCAACTGTACATCAACTGCTCGATCTGTTGGAACAAAAACCTGTGCCCACTGCAGCCCCATAAGGACCAGGTTGGAGACCCCTGGAGTAGCAGAAGTAGTTTGATTTGAGACAGTAGTTCCCTGTTGAAATGGTATCACTGCACAAGTAAGTGCACTGTCTTACAGTGTACTTAAACAGTGCACTTGAGAGAAGTGCAGGATTTGAGACACAGTTTCACTCCTTCTTCCGTCCTCCTGGTCCTTCCATTGATTCCATCCACCATCTGTAACCATCACGTCCTCCTCTCCATGCGTCCGAACATCTCAGTCCCGCCTCCCTAAACCCATTCCAAGCATCTTTTAATTCCATCAAATGATCTTCATTCGACTCGCAGGCCTGGTCCGTTCGAACTGACCTCCCTTCAATTACACTTCAATGGCCATTAACAATACATTGATTGACGTCAGCGAGGATAAATCTGTCGGAGGAGATGAGAAGAACTGCAGCCCTGAGAAGGAGAATCTGTCGGAGGGAAAGTGCGATATAGAAAGTGCCAACATATCGCTAAGAAAATTACCCTCCATTTTCTCCCCCAAAATGTTCCGAAGCCAACATCCCCGGAGCCGTTTGACGGCGTCTCGGCGGACTTGAAAGGAACGCGGCGCACAGTGTTTATCGGCAGATTGCTGTCATTAGGAATCAGGCGGATTAGCCGTGACATCCTCGCAGATGAGAGCGCTAACAAAAGCGGCGGGCTATTAGCATGCTAATGCACATCCAAAGAGTCGCGAGTGGTCCTTTCATCCCGGCTTAAGCCGGCGTTCTGCTGAAAGCACTGCGATAACATATTTGTGAGTCACCTGTGAGTCGAGAGGTATTTGCATGTGTGCGTCTGATCACACGCTCCAGCGGATGCTAATTGCTAATAAAGGAAGGAGAGCTATGAAGCGCGGATGGTTTGGTGATGCTTTTTACTACACAATCCTCAACAACGACAACATCAGGGACAGTAGTGAGTTTGTTGAGGTACGAGTTCGTCCTTAATCATTTTAGGGTTTGTGGGGGGGGCAGGTATTAAGATTTGTGTAGCATGTTCTTTATATTCGCATCACAGTTTTATTCAGGGTTTACTCACCAATCCATGGTTAATACACTCCTTACGATCAACCGATGGCTCGACTGGTAGAGAACATAACTCTGCTTCTCAAGGACGAAGGTCCGAACAACATCCAGTGTTGAGTGATTACAGTTGTTTTAAATGTGTCGTGGCTGTAATACTGCAATAAACACTGACTCGTCTTCTCTTTTTTCAGGCATTTTCAAGCCATAAGAAGAGACATTATTGTGAGGAATTACTAAACATTAAGAACAGGCTTCATCTTGTTTCCTTTTGTTCATTCTATATCTATATTCTTACATAGTTGACAAGAGCGAGTTCATTCTAAAGAATATACAAACTCAGTTTTTCTAAGACTAGATTAGAAGACAAGAGATATATTTGATTGTACTTTGATCAAAATGTGAATATTTATTTAGACATTTGACAGATGATCATTTTGTTGAATAAATGCTTTAGATGCATGAATATATTGTATATATAAAGACACAAAGTGCCCTTGTTATATATATATATATATATATATATATATATATATATATATATATATATATATATAACATATATAATATGCATCTGTTACATGTTGTGTTTATTTATTTGTTATTTTCCTTCTATGGGTCTGGCCTTTTGTTTTGTCTTCTCCACAGATTCAGAGTCGCACACCTGATGTTCATCATCCCTCTCTCTCTCTCTCTCTCTCTCTCTCTCCCTCTCTCTCTCTCTCTCTCTCTCTCTCCCTCTCTCTCTCTCTCTCTCTCTCTCTCCCCCTCTCTCTCCCTCTCTCCTCTCTCTCTCTCTCCCTCTCTCTCTCTCTTCTCTCTCTCCTCTCTCTCCCTCTCTCTCTCCCTCTCTCCCTCTCTCTCTCTCTCTCCCCTCTCTCCCCCTCTCTCTCTCTCTCCCTCTCTCTCTCTCTCCCTCTCTCTCTCTCTCTCTCTCTCTCCCTCTCTCTCTCTCTCTCTCTCTCTCTCTCTATGTTTTTTATTGCTGGTGTAGCTGGTGCTCCTAAAGTCCTATTGTTTTGTTTTCTGTGTTCTACTTGCATTTTTAGGCATTTGAGTCTCTGTGTATCTTGTGTATTTTCACACACAGGACCAGACGACGAGGACAGACACCCATCGCTCTTCATATCCACTTACCTAGTCAACCTACTGTCCAGGAACACTAATACTTGTGTACTTAAACTTAGTATGTTTAGTGCGTAAGTGTGTCTCAATTCTTAGTATGTACTGTAAGTTAGTGCTCCATACACACTAGATTGACACTAAAACACACACAAAACTGAGTATGGTTCGATGGACACTTTCTACACTAAACATCTCCATCTTAGTGACGTTGACGTTGTAAACAGAAGTTACGTCTATATAAATGCATATATATTCATTTACTTACAAGTGTATTTTCAGCAGCAGTACGAGGACGACACGTCTTCGCTGCTGATACCGGTGTAAATATCTCGTCAATATTTCGATTCTCATATTTTTTCTTAATTTCTTCTTCCAAACTTGCAAAACATGCTGCCAGCAGGTGGCGCTAGTGTTCCTACAGCTGGTTGAAATCATCCTTAAATAGTAGAAGAAGAAGCTGTCGCGTCATTTCCTGTTAGCGTGTAGCAGCAGAGTTTGATTTGAGACAAACTTAAATGTCTCGAGAAAACACTCATTTTACCACAAAACAACAATAATGACACAATGAAAAACACATTATAAACTTGTTTCTATTCATAATTTTGCGACTCCAACATGTATTAGTTCATCTTTTATTGAATTAATCATTTTTCTTGTAGATCCAGAAAACATCACACATTAACCAACAGTGTAGCAGTTTTGCTGCACAATTGAACTTTGCTCCGTCAGGAACTCAAGCAGCTGCTCGACGTCAACATCACTTCCTCGCGCCGAAAACACGCTGCTTGTGTCGCTTCCAAAATATCCTGCACACACAAGCTATTGATTCAACATTTGTGGAATCCGATCGCTGCTGAGCAGCCAAACGCTCACTGAGGTGAGAGTCGCTGCCGCTCTTGACCTTTAACCCGAGCTCAGTTTGAGGCGCTGAGCGACCTCGTGGTCACCAGCAGCGACCCCTCGATGAACAGAGGTCGCAGCGACTCCCAGACCATTGTTTGTCAACGATTCTTCTGAAGCCGGAGCGAAGTGAGTCGTTCTTTGCTTGTATTCATGTAGAACTGCACAGTGACATGTTATACTTCAATGCTATATTAGTCTTTACTTTTACTTCCCTATGAAGAAGCTGTTGGTTCTCACAAGCTGTTGCTATCGCTCTAGAAACATCACGCATCACGAATTTAACATTTACTTAATTGTTTTTTTTTTACACAATTTTTCATCCTTACATTTCTCAAGATTTTTTAACGAGTTTTCACCAACATTTTGAAGCGTCAGACAATCTTCTTTCTTTTTCTTACCTCGTTGGAGATAATCTTCCGATGTTTGTTAATTTAAACTCATTAACACAATATTTACAGTGTTTGTAAACAATGTTGTTTATTTATAATTTGACGTCTTAATGCACTTGATAGTTTATTTTTTCAATGTGATATTTTGAAATGTCCTTTTCATTCTTTTTATTTTTATATTTATTTTGGGTAATACTTTCTTTCACACACATTTATTACCACTAAACAGTTTTTTCAGTATTTGATGATTGTGTTTGTTTGGTCCCTTTAAGTAAAAAAAAAAAATGTATTCATTATATCTACGTTTTTTTATCGTACATCTTGTAGACAATCTTTAGATGTTTGAAAATTTACCTCCATTTTACTTGTCAATACTCTTTTTTTTTCAAAAAACACGCTTTCTTTCTTTCTTTCTTTCTTTCTTTCTTTCTTTCTTTCTTTCTTTCTTTCTTTTGCTTTCATGATTCTCTACAACAGTCCTGCTATAATAATGTTGCATCTGAAACATTCAACTTTCTTTCTTTCCTCTCTTTCTTTCTTTCTTTCTTTCTTTCTTTCTTTCTTTCTTTCTTTCTTTCTTTCTTTCTTTCTTTCTTTCTTTCTTTCTTTCTTTCTTTCTTTTGCTTTCCTGATTCTCTACAACAGTCCTGCTTTCATAATGTTTGCATCTGAAACATTCAACTTTCTTTCTTTCCTTCTTTCTTTCTTTCTTTCTTTCTTTCTTTCTTTCTTTCTTTCTTTCTTTCTTTCTTTCTTTCTTTCTTTCTTTCTTTCTTTCTTTCTTTTCTTTCTTTCTTTTGCTTTCATGATTCTCTACAACAGTCCTGCTTTAATATCTTGCTCTGACTTCAACTTTCTTTCTTTCCTCTTTTCTTTCTTTCTTTCTTTCTTTCTTTCTTTCTTTCTTTCTTTCTTTCTTTCTTTCTTTCTTTCTTTCTTTCTTTTTCTTTCTTTCTTTCTTTCATTCTTTCTTTCTTTCTTTCTTTCTTTCTTTCTTTCTTTCTTTCTTTCTTTCTTTCTTTCTTTCTTTCTTTTTCTTTCTTTCTTTCTTTCTTTCTTTCTTTCTTTCTTTCTTTCTTTCTTTCTTTCTTTCTTTCTTTCTTTCTTTCTCTCTTTCTTTCTTTCTTTCTTTCTTTCTTTCTTTCTTTCTTTCTTTTCTTTCTTTCTTTCTTTCTTTCTTTCTTTCTTTCTTTCTTTCTTTCTTTCTTTCTTTCTTTCTTTCTTTCTTTCTTTCTTTCTTTCTTTCTTTCTTTCTTTCTTTCTTTCTTTCATGACCTTCTTTCAACCTTTCTTTCTTTCTATTTTTCTTAACAATCCAAGAAAAGCAAAACAAAAATATGCATCAAGAAACAACAACAAACACATTCATTGAATTCTTTCTTTATTTCGTTCTAGAAGTCAAAAGAACATTAATCAAGATGTATTCGTAACGTTAGGATGGTAATAATAGTTCCTTCAGATGCTTTTTAAACGCAGTAGAAGAAGACATGGATCACAGCTTCGGTCAGTCCACAGCTTAGAGCCTCTGAAGACAAAATCACTTTGATGTTTTGCAGTAAATAAGGTGAAAGTAAACTATTATTTCTGTGTCTAGACTGATATGAGGGAACATCAGTGGAGGGAATGAACAGATTCTGTGGAAGTTCTTGTTTGTTATAAATAAACTTATGCATAAATAAGCATCTTTGGTAAACTTTTACCGTATCAAATGTGTTGTTATCAGTAATATCTTGACCTTTAAAGTATATATTTTATTGACCATTGTTTTGATTATTTAAGCGCTTTGTGACCCTGGTCTGGAAAAACTCTCTATAAATACAAATTACTTACTTACTTACTTTAAATCTATTGCATAGGTGTTGAGGTGTTGAGGTGTTGAGGTGCATATCTATTAGAGTGAGATATAAATCTAAGATACTTCTTCTTATTTCTTCATTTTATTAAGATATGAAGGATAAGCTGCAGCTCAGACAATGTTGCAGTAACTAAAAAAAAGCTGAAGAGTGAATTAAGGGACAAACTTTTCTAACTATATTAAAAAAAATTGCTGGAGACCAGATTAATATGTTAATCATAATAATGCTAATTCAGTAGCGTTTATTAACCCTAGAATCTTGTTATTCTGCTGTTTTTAGCACTTCTCTAACTGATCACCTTCTTTCTCCGGCCCTTCTTTCTTCCTCCCAAACCTCATCTCACCTGCTCAGGTGTGATTGCAGTATCTGAAGACGATCAGTCGTCAGTAGCGTTGAGGTCCATAAACTCGAAACTTTCAACCCAAACCCCGCGAGAAGAGAATCCATATCCTGGCCTAAATATCCTCCTCAAATGGATTCTATCATCGGCCAAAGAAGCTGCGCTGAAATAATAAAAGCGTCTGCGGCTCATCGACGCATATTTTTCAAGCGCTCGTTTCTGCGAGTCTGTAATCCCTCGCCTGAGAGCGTCGCCATGAAGACGCCGTGGGATTAACGACACAAACACCAGGTTCGATTCCATAGATTCTAGTGTTTCAAACACACATCGTCGCCTCCTTCACACCATGTTGCTCAGTAATACTGCGTCGCTGGATTCCAACGGTAATGACATCTTGAGATTTAAAATATTTCATGTCAACGTGTTTCACGGAGACATTTATCAGGGATTTAACCCAAGATGGGCCTTCATTCATAAACTAGACGTAAAGAATGAACATAATTATTTATAGGACGATAACATTTGTTCCTTTTCTAGTGCCTTCATAATGTTAATGCCATAAAAAGATACTTTTCACTTCCAAGATGACATCGCGCTCCTGCACTGCACCTGTGCTACCTGCAGGAGGCACCGTCGAGACACGTCACGTGACATCCGGGATATTTTAATAATAACTACTGGAAACATGACATCATCCTTTCATCTTACATTTCCAACTTTGTTCGCAATGTATTTCCTTCAGTCCTGTCTTGTCTTGGTTTTATTTTTGACACTCGTTTGGTTCTGGACGACCGAACCTCCACAGCTTCTCAACCACTTAATCATCTGCCGATCTACAGCAACAGGCGCCAGATTGTAATCGTGGATATTTGGTTGGTTGTTTGGTTGGTTCGTCAAGTGTGATTTTTTTCTGACCACTGATCTCCTTTGTTTTCAGTCTTCATGAGTCTGTTCTCTTTCTAGTTCTGGACTCTGGTACGACAGTTGCAATCTCGTTTTTACATTATAAATGAACATGTGTATATTTTACTTTTCCCTGTTGTTCGTTTGATCTCTACAGCATTAGACTCTGGCTCTTGTTCACTCAGATCAAGTCCCCGGGTCTGGTTTCAATACGTGTCCTGTGGCTTATTGTTGTTAGCTTTCCCAGCCACCGTCAGGTCCTCCAAATACATACTTGGATTATTTTCAGTGGAGTAATCTGTTCTTTTTAAAGTTAAAGATTAATACATCTGTCCGTATGATTGTCACGAAGGTATTTAAATTTTACTCCGTGCCCTCGATAAAGTTTTTACATTGTTAGCTTGTGCAACATTTACTCCGAAGTGATTCTAGTCTGTGTAGCATGTTAGCCTTTTAGCTTCTGTGACAAGATAGTTTAAGATACAAAACTTGTTTAAAGGTCGACTAATGATCAACTCTGGTGTCGTTTAGTGAATGTTCTTCAAGACGCAGTAACTTCTCATCATGACCATGTTTTACACTTTATTACTTTATAAAGTTGCTCTGAAATCTGGACGAACGAGAGGTTACGAGAGTCCATGATGACGTAATAATGGCTTCACTCCTCCTCCAGCTGTGATCACGCCCGCTTTGTTTATACAACGAGTCCCTTGGAGGTGGAGACTTCCTGGATTGATGACGCACAGTGACAAATCTCCATGCTTGACCAATCACAGCGGAGTAGGTGTGGTTATGGTCAACAAGATTTCATCTCCAGAAGAACAGTAAGAGGTATTTGGATGTTTTCAAGTATCTTTTTGTACGAGGGGATCAAACACAAACGAGGCCTCCTTCATCGTCTCGTGACTCTTGAAACCCTGATGGAAAAAGAAAGAGAAACTTTGTGACACTGTCTCACTGACTGTGAGGATCATTAGGAGAATGAAGACGCTGGTGTGACTGATGACCTTCAGCGTGACGAAGAGAGAACCCTCACTTCAGAGCCGTCGCTCTCCTGCGACCAAGAAACGGAGAAGAAACGGAGAAGAAACGGAGAAGAAACGGAGAAGAAACGGAGAAGAAACGGAGAAGAAACGGAGAAGAAACGGAGAAGAAACGGAGAAGAAACGGAGAAGAAACGGAGAAGAAACGTTCTCCGCTGCCGTCCTGACAGTCGAGGCGGCAGCAGTGTGTCAGATATTTACTATATTTACTATATTTACTATATTTATTATATTTACTATATTTACTATATTTACTATATTTATTATATTTACTATATTTACTATATTTACTATATTTACTATATTTATTATATTTACTATATTTATTATATTTACTATATTTACTATATTTACTATATTTATTATATTTACTATATTTACTATATTTACTATATTTATTATATTTACTATATTTATTATATTTACTATATTTACTATATTTACTATATTTATTATATTTACTATATTTACTATATTTACTATATTTACTATATATATTTACTATATTTACTATATTTATTATATTTACTATATTTACTATATTTACTATATTTACTATATTTATTATATTTACTATATTTACTATATTTACTATATTTACTATATTTACTATATTTACTATATATATTTACTATACTATAACTCCATGTTTCTCATCTGCTTCATGTGTCTCCCGCTCTGACAAGTGCAGCGAGTCGACCTCAGATTGACCTCATTTTAATGATAATCCTCTGTTACTAATGGTTAATACTTCACTGTGCATCAGACACCTGGAATATTCTGTAGATGTTCTTGTACTCTGGGTTTTTAAACTGTTCATGTACTATGTTTTTTTGACTGTTCTTGTACTATGGGTTTTTGACTGTTCTTGTACTCTGGGTTTTTAAACTGTTCTTGTACTATGGGTTTTTGACTGTTCTTGTGCTAAAGGTTTTTGACTGTTCTTGTACTATGGGTTTTTGACTGTTCTTGTACTATGGGTTTTTGACTGTTCTTGTACTCTGGGTTTTTGACTGTTCTTGTACTATGGGTTTTTGACTGTTCTTGTACTATGGGTTTTTGACTGTTCTTGTACTCTGGGTTTTTGACTGTTCTTGTACTATGGGTTTTTGACTGTTCTTGTACTATGGGTTTTTGACTGTTCTTGTACTCTGGGTTTTTAAACTGTTCTTGTACTATGGGTTTTTAAACTGTTCTTGTACTAAGAGTTTTTGACTGTTCTTGTACTATGGGTTTTTAAACTGTTCTTGTACTATGGGTTTTTGACTGTTCTTGTACTATGGGTTTTTAAACTGTTCTTGTACTATGGGTTTTTGACTGTTCTTGTACTCTGGGTTTTTGACTGTTCTTGTACTATGGGTTTTTGACTGTTCTTGTACTCTGGGTTTTTAAACTGTTCTTGTACTCTGGGTTTTTAAACTGTTCTTGTACTATGGGTTTTTAAACTGTTCATGTACTATGGGTTTTTAAACTGTTCATGTACTATGGGTTTTTAAACTGTTCTTGTACTATGGGTTTTTGACTGTTCTTGTACTCTGGGTTTTTGACTGTTCTTGTACTATGGGTTTTTGACTGTTCTTGTACTATGGGTTTTTAAACTGTTCTTGTACTATGGGTTTTTGACTGTTCTTGTACTATGGGTTTTTAAACTGTTCTTGTACTATGGGTTTTTGACTGTTCTTGTGCTAAAGGTTTTTGACTGTTCTTGTACTATGGGTTTTTGACTGTTCTTGTGCTATGGGTTTTTAAACTGTTCTTGTACTTTTTCTGTGTGTACTTCCCTCACATGATTCACATGACTGAGCAGTAGAAATACTAAAAGTGTGTTTAGTGCACAAATGTGTAACTTGTTCAAACAGAACTTATTCTATGATACTTGTGTTTTTTCAAACGGTAACAAAATATCATTTTTATAAAGTAGTCTATAGTTTTAACAAGTTTGTTTTTGCAAAAGATCGGAGGTGTTCTGCTAATTGTGTGTATAATTGTGCTAATTGTGTGTATAATTGTGCTGTTTTCAAAATGGTGCTAAAGCAATTGAAAGAAAAAACTGTAATACAGTTCAACGACTTTATTTCCACATCAATGAGCTCATGTTTATTAATAAGAAACTGAGATCAGGAATGAATCCGACAAATAAAAGCAGATTTAAAGAGATTAGTCTTATATTTAATAAACCCAACAAAAACATTAGTTTGTCCAATAAAATGTGCATCATGGCCAACGAGTGGTGAAGAAAACCAACAATTTATTGAAATTGTTAAATAAATTAATAAATAAATATAAATTATAAATACATTAAATAAATAAATCAACAATTAAATAAAGTTCTACCAAACCTAACCTAAAATAAAAAAAAGAGTCAAATGTAATTTTGATGTGTTTTGGTCAAACATGTGAAGCAACATATTATCCGTGGATCAGAATTCATTTTTAATTTTCTAGCATTTTGACATTTTATTTAAATTTTCTTTTTTGGTTAATTAATAACAAAATAAAACATCAAAACACATTTAAATGACAAGACAAATGCTTGTCCTCAGCAACATGGATCCTCCGCTTCGCCTGATGGCTTTAAATAAAATTCCTAATTTAATTTCCCTCAAGAACACCTCGATTCAATTCAATTCAATTTTATTTCAAGTGTCTTATCATAACAAAGTTATCTCAAGACACTATACAGTTGAAATAAGACTACAGTTGATTAAGGAAAAATAGATCCAGCAATTCAACAAAGAGCAAGAAACAAAACACTGTACAGTGAGCAATGGCGAGGAAAAACTTCCTTTTAGAAGCAGAAACCTGGAGCGGAACCAGACTCATTGTTGACGGCCTGCCGCTTTGACCGGCTGGGAGGAAGGATGGGGGGGTAGACAGATGGATAAGGAGAGGAGTGAGGGAGGATATAGTGAGAGAAAAGAGGAGAGTGTAGGAGGGTCCATGGGGGTGCTGGAGAGAACTCGGGATCTGATGACGTGGTGAAGATCCTGGATCAGCAGCAGCAGCTCTGGAGGTGGATCCCTGGATCAGCAGCAGCTCTGGAGGTGGATCCCTGGATCAGCAGCAGCTCTGGAGGTGGATCCCTGGATCAGCAGCAGCTCTGGAGGTGAAAATAGAGAGAAATAAAAAGGTGTGGGTTTGGGACAAATGTATACAATACACAGGTATACAGACTCCGGTGACGGGTGAAGATATATAGAGGGGGCGGGGGTGGGTTGAAATAGCCAGGCCAGAGGGCACATACCTAGCACAGCAGATCCAGACACAGGGGCCCAAGACCTCGATGTGTCTGTTGTACAGTTTTTCTGTGGACTTTAGATCCAAGATCAAGTATTTTTCTATATTCATCACAAACTCTATTAGTGCAACTGTTTCAATGTTTTATTAAAAACACAATAATATTTTGCTTACAACCTAAAATACTTTGATCTCTAAACAAACCTTAAAGACGTGATTTTATGTTTTTAATCCTAACCTACTTCAAACCTAAAGTATCTTCTGTAAAAACCTGTCGCACAAACTCATCTTCCAACTCAATATTTAACATGAAATCAACGACAAGAAGTTGTGAATAAACAACCCGAGGCTGACGTGGCTGCTGGGAATATTCCCGGGTTTCACCTTCACACTAACAATACAACAGAGTGATGACCCACTTTCACTTGCCTAATCCAATCCGGTCCAGATTTACCTTGAGGGGGAGAGAGGGGGGAGGACTCCCCCTGGGGGAGGAAGCTCCACATCGGGGGGAGACGCTGTAAACATCAGCCCAGCACAGGTAGACCCCCCCCGACACTTTATTGTGCTGTTCATCAATATTAACGCGAGGACAAACACCGCGGAGGGAAACGATGCACTCGGCGAAGAGTGATGATGAAAAGCCTCCAAATGCGTCTGACAAGAAGTAAATATTGAATCGAAAGATAAACAAGGTGAACGGCCTTCATTATTCATGGTGACGCAGGAGGAGAAGAGTCACAAGAACACGAGACAACATGCTTCATCCTCTGCTCGCCGTCCTCGGACATCCTCTCGTGAGCAGAAGATGGATGGATGAACACATGGATGGATGAGCCTCGGACAAGTCTTCTGAGTGGCTCTCTGGGAAGGTGAAGTGAAGACGACCTTGTTTGACCTTCATGAGTTGTAAGAGCAGGACAAATAGGAAGTGACGAAGCGAAGGTGTCGTCACTGTGGCTTCATCCCTTGTCTGTTCTGCCTTAACTTCCCCTTGTTCTTGTTCTTCTCATTCATGAAGCTGAAGTATAGACCTTTTATATATATATATATATATATATATATATATATATATATATATATATATATGTATTATATATATATATATTATGAACTATATATACAAATCCAATAGATGGAGTGATGTGTTGATGAAGCTTCATGAAACAGTGTCATTATCTTCAGAGTCCACTAGATGGTAGTGATGTGTTGATGAAGCTTCATGAAACAGTGTCATTATCTTCAGAGTCCACTAGATGGTAGTGATGTGTTGATGAAGCTTCATGAAACAGTGTCATTATCTTCAGAGTCCACTAGATGGTAGTCATGTGTTGATGAACCTTCATGAAACAGTGTCATTATCTTCAGAGTCCACTAGATGGTAGTGATGTGTTAGTGAAGCTTCATGAAACAGTGTCATTATCTTCAGAGTCCACTAGATGGTAGTCATGTGTTGATGAACCTTCATGAAACAGTGTCATTATCGTCAGAATCCACTAGATGGTAGTGATGTGTTGATGAAGCTTCATGAAACAGTGTCATTATCTTCAGAGTCCACTAGATGGTAGTGATGTGTCGATGAAGCTTCATGAAACAGTGTCATTATCTTCAGAGTCCACTAGATGGTAGTGATGTGTTGATGAAGCTTCATGAAACAGTGTCATTTTCTTCAGAGTCCACTAGATGGTAGTGATATGTCGATGAAGCTTCATGAAACAGTGTCATTATCTTCAGAGTCCACTAGATGGTAGTGATGTGTTAATGAAGCTTCATGAAACAGTGTCATTATCTTCAGAATTGACCTGATGGCGCCACCTACTGACCTCTTAACAACATTACAGAAGTGGAAAATCAATATATATCTTTACCAAACCGGATGTGTGAGTCTTTTTGTGAAATTATTTTCATTGTGCGAGGTTCATGTTCTCTGTGTTTGTTCTAATGTATTCCTTCCCTTAGTAATACTACATGTATTTTGTATTATTTGTATAATCTGTTATCTCGGTTTCTTATCTCATCTTAATCACTGGCTTTATAGTTCAGCAACATGAACGTTAATGTTGAGGTTTCTGCCTCCGAGAGGAAGTTCTTCCTTGCCTTGATGTTATTGTGAGAACTTAGAGAGTTGATGATATTAAATGTTACACAACATAATAATAACTAACAACACATACCTATAACACAATCATTTTATACCCTGTGATTTCCTTGTGTGTCTCTTTGAAACTATTAGAGGTACGTAAATAAAAATGAAAAAATAAAAGTAATGTTGAGCATATCATTTGTAGGGCCACATTAAAATGACTTGGCAGTCCTGAACTGGCCCCCGGGCCCTGGTGGTCTAGATTTTTACAAAAGCATGTTCACACAAAAGGTACAAGGTTAACCAGAATGACCCCAAACATGTCTCTTCAAAGCTCGTCTCATTACCGTCCGAAGTTTCCAAACCAAACACGTCCGACCTTTTTCCCGGCCGTGTTATTAAGTCCTTCCTTACATGTATTTGAAATGTTAATTGAACGGTGGGAAGATCCGCCGATCCAGCTGTGGTGTCGCCACGGCAACATTCCCAGGTGATTCCCACGAGCGGAGACGCTTGTCAGCTGCTCTTCCCTAATCCGTGCGACAGCAAACCGTCGGTTCGCGAGGCTGGAGGAGTTTTGTCAGCGAAGGCGCTAATGAACGTCTCTCCAGCCGACCTGCGTGTAAACACTGGAGGAGAGCGAACCCTGGCAGCAGACGTTCCCATTTGGCTCAATTAGGGCCGAAACTGAGACAATCACTGGCGCTGGCCTTTTCCTGCCGCCCGCCCGCTGGCCGCCGCCGCCGCCGCCGCCGCGCACTCGGCACAACAAAATGGAAATAATCAAAGTGTGTAATTAGTGGACGGCGAGTGTGCAGGAGTCGGCTTCGCCGGAGATGAATCCACAAGGCCTCCAGGAAAATGTACACACCACCATCTAGTTAGTGGCCGTCGCACAGAAACACATGACACGTGGCCCGGCGCCTGGCGACAAATGAAACACCGAGGGAGATGTTGGGACATGATGAAAAAGTAACTGCTGGTGGTTTTTGATCAGGAGGATCACTCGCTCGGTCACGGGGCACGAGGAACGTTCCGGGAGAGGCGAGAGAGAAACCGGAGTCAAGATAAGATGTGAAAAGGAGGAAATGTACAGAGGGAGCGAGGGTGTCCTTTTAAGTGGCGCCGGTCGGGGGATTTGGCGGCCGGCGGGGGGAGAGGACGCTGGGAAAATGGCCCAGATTCTCAGGGAGTGTAAGTGAGAGATTTGGACGGCGATCTGAGCCGGACGGACGGTGACCTGCTGAGGACTCACGCAAGCAATGATTACATATTTGTACACAGACGGTCCTGGACCTCGAGGCTGACCCGCCTGGTATTAATATCCTGCCGAGGCCCGGAGAAGTTTGAACATGAATGAAACTATCCCAATTAAAGTTGGAGTGCTCTGTTGTTCCCGCGACCCTTGAACCTTCATCCCAGAGGGTACGTTAGTTACGGTAGTTTATAGACTTCATATGACGACGATGACTGGAGTGATCTGCTCTCACACTGGCTTCACCCGACACTGTCGGGAGTGTCGTGTCCAGCAGGCATCAAGAGTACGTTTCGCAAAAGTTGGTTCATTTGGTTCGTCAAGTAAAGTTGTGAGAAGTTGTTTGGATGAAGATCTGTCGGAAACATACAGCAAATCTAGGTCCAATGAGTCCAGACTTGACTGGGTTTTACAGAAGACATGACATCAGCCCAGCTTCAGCATCATTGCACGATCTAAGATTCAAGATTCAAGATTCAAGGTTCAGGTTCGAGGTTCGAGGTTCGAGGTTCGAGGTTCGAGGTTCAAGATTCAAGATTCAATGTTCAAGGTTCAAGGTTCAAGATTCAAGATTCAAGGTTCAAGATTCAAGATTCAAGATTCAAGATTCAAGGTTCAAGATTCAAGATTCAAGGTTCAAGATTCAAGGTTCAAGGTTCAAGATTCAAGGTTCAAGATTCAAGGTTCAAGATTCAAGATTCAAGATTCAAGGTTCAAGGTTCAAGGTTCAAGGTTCGAGGTTCGAGGTTCGAGGTTCAAGGTTCAAGGTTCAAGGTTCAAGATTCAAGGTTCAAGATTCAAGATTCAAGATTCAAGGTTCAAGGTTCAAGGTTCAAGGTTCAAGGTTCAAGATTCAAGGTTCAAGGTTCAAGGTTCAAGGTTCAAGATTCAAGGTTCAAGGTTCAAGATTCAAGGTTCAAGATTCAAGATTCAAGATTCAATGTTCAAGGTTCAAGATTCAAGGTTCAAGGTTCAAGGTTCAAGATTCAAGGTTCAAGGTTCAAGGTTCAAGGTTCAAGGTTCAAGGTTCAAGGTTCAAGATTCAAGATTCAAGATTCAATGTTCAAGGTTCAAGATTCAATGTTCAAGGTTCAAGGTTCAAAGTTCAAGATTCAAGGTTCAAGGTTCAAGGTTCAAGGTTCAAGGTTCAAGTAGTTCAAGGTTCAAGGTTCAAGATTCAAGGTTCAAGGTTCAAGATTCAATGTTCAAGGTTCAAGGTTCAAGGTTCAAGGTTCAAGGTTCAAGGTTCAAGGTTCAAGGTTCAAGGTTCAAGATTCAAGGTTCAAGGTTCAAGATTCAAGGTTCAAGGTTCAAGATTCAAGGTTAAAGGTTCAAGATTCAAGATTCAATGTTCAAGATTCAAGGTTCAAGATTCAAGGTTCAAGGTTCAAGGTTCAAGATTCAATGTTCAAGGTTCAAGATTCAAGGTTAAAGGTTCAAGATTCAATGTTCAAGGTTCAAGGTTCAAGATTCAAGGTTCAAGGTTCAAGATTCAAGGTTCAAGGTTCAAGATTCAAGGTTCAAGGTTCAAGGCTGAGATTAGACCACAAATATCATCATCTACCTCCTAAACGAGGCTTCATGAAGCTTCACCAACTCATCACCAAGATCTTCATGCGTCACAGACATAGAGTCTCAACAACACACCTTTGAAGTCTTTCATCTGTTCTGAGGCTTTTTCATGTTGGGAAATTCTTTCTACTCCTGTTCTCGCCGTCTGTCTTCAAGTATGTCTCTCTTACACAGACATTGTTTCTTTGACTGGTGGAGCCTTGCTGTCCCTCCTTCATCCTGCTCTTCCTGGTGTCAATGATCTTCATCTCTTGAAGTCTTTGTCTCGTTGTCTTTTATCCTAATGTTCGGCTGATGTTCCCTGAATGTCTCATGAGAGTCCAACATTACTGTAACATAAAGAGTCCAATGTTACTGTAACATAAAGAGTCCAACGTTACTGTGACATAAAGAGTCCAACGTTACTGTAACATAAAGAGTCCAACGTTACTGTAACATATAGAGTCCAACGTTACTGTAACATATAGAGTCGAATGTTACTGTAACATAAAGAGTCCAACGTTCCTGTAACATATAGAGTCCAACGTTACTGTAACATAAAGAGTCCAACGTTACCGTAACATAAAGAGTCCAAAGTTACCGTAACATAAAGAGTCCAACGTTACTGTAACATAAAGAGTCCAACGTTCCTGTAACATATAGAGTCCAACGTTACTGTAACATATAGAGTCCAACGTTACTGTAACATAAAGAGTCCAACGTTCCTGTAACATATAGAGTCCAACGTTACTGTAACATAAAGAGTCCAACGTTACTGTAACATAAAGAGTCCAACGTTACAGTAACATAAAGAGTCCAAAGTTACTGTAACATAAAGAGTCCAACGTTACTGTAACATAAAGAGTCCTAAGTTACTGTAACATAAAGAGTCCAACGTTACCGTAACATAAAGAGTCCAATGTTACCGTAACATAAAGAGTCCAACGTTACTGTAACATAAAGAGTCCAACGTTACTGTAACATAAAGAGTCCTAAGTTACTGTAACATAAAGAGTCCAACGTTACTGTAACATAAAGAGTCCAATGTTACTGTAACATAAAGAGTCCAACGTTACTGTAACATAAAGAGTCCAACGTTACCGTAACATAAAGAGTCCAATGTTACTGTAACATACAGAGTCCAACGTTACTGTAACATAAAAAGTAAGTAAGTAAGTAAGTAAGTAAGTAATATTTATTTATATAGCGCTTTTCGAGACCAGGGTCACAAAGCGCTTTAACAATCAAAACAATACTCAAAACAGTACATACTTCAAAGATCAAGACAACACCGAGAACAACACATGAGTTCGAGAAATTCAAGGAAAAGCCTGAACAAATAGAAACGTCTTAAGATGTTTCTTAAAGGAGTCAGTAGATCATCAAGAGCAAAGAGAGAGAAGATCGTTCCAAAGCTTAGGAGCAACAGCCTGAAAAGATTTCTCTCCTCTGGTCCTGAGCCGTGTGCGTGGAACCATCAGTAGATTCTGATCCACAGACCTCAGAGCCCGAGCTGGGGTGTAAGGCTGGATCAGATCAGTGATGTAAGAAGGAGCCTGACCATGAATAGATCTGAAAGTAAGAACCAGAATTTTAAAGTTGATCCTGAAAGAAACTGGAAGCCAGTGAAGAGTTTTAAGGATCGGAGAAATGTGAGTTCTTCTACTAGAGCGGGTCAGAATTCTGGCTGCAGAGTTCTGAATCAACTGCAGACGAGACACATCCTTCTTGTTAAGACATGAAAACAAACTGTTACAATAGTCCAGACGAGAAGAAACAAACGCATGGATTATAAGATCCAGATCATGTTGTGACAACATTTTCCTAAGTTTAGAGATTTTTCTCAGTTGAAGGAAACAGTTTCTGGTCAGTTTTCTTCAGTGTTGAACAAGAGACATGTCTTTATCAAATACAACACCCAGGTTTCTCAGGCTCAGTTTGACAGACTGACCTAAGTCACCCAAGTACTGACTCAACCCTGGAATCTTATCATCATCAACAATCACCAGAGTTTCAGTTTTGTCCACATTAAGCTGTAAAGTGTTTTCACTCAGCCATTGTTTGATTTCTAGCAAACAATTGACTAAGCTGTTCAGCCTTTGGGGCTCAGTTGGATCAAAAGAGCAGTAGAGCTGGATGTCATCAGCAAAAATGTGATAAGAAACATCTGGAAATCTCTGAATGATTTTACCGAGGGGAATCAAGTACAGCAAAAACAATAAAGGACCCAGAACAGAACCTTGAGGGACTCCACACAACAGATCTGCCGATTCAGACCTCATTTGATTGGCAGATACACTAAAACTGCGCCCAGAAAGGTAAGATGAGAACCATTCTAACACAGACCCAGACAGTCCCACTTCATCCCTCAGTCTTCTCAGCAGGATCTGGTGATCAACTGTGTCAAAGGCTGAGGACAGATCCAAGAGAACCAGAACAGTGAATTTACCAGAGTCAGCCGACATCATGATGTCACTGGACACTTTCAATAAAGCTGTCTCCGTAGAGTGATGTTTACGGAAGCCAGACTGAAACTTCTCATGGATTGTCGCTCTGATCCAGGAACAAAGACAGCTGCTCAGACACCACCTTCTCCAAGATCTTGGACAAGAAAGGGAGCTTAGAAATAGGCCTGAAATTACTGAGGTCATTTGGGTCTAAGCCTGGTTTTTTGAGCAGAGGCTCCACAATGGCATGTTTAAATGCATTGGGAAAAACCCCTGTGGAAAGGGAGAGGTTCACCATATTGGTAACCCAGGGGCCAATTACATCAAATACTTTGATAAAAAGCCTACAAGGAAGGACGTCATCTGAGCAAGAGGAGGGTTTCATCTTGTTCACTAGTGCTGAAATATCACCCAAAGATACAGCAGTGAAGGATGACCAAGAGGAGGAGAGGGGCTCAGAGACAGTAGGGGTTCCTAACAAAGGGGGAGAGATTTTCTCTTTGATCAATTTAATTTTGTCAATGAAAAATCTCAACAATGCATTGCTGTCAGCTTCACAGAAGACCGGCGTGATTTGAGGAGCAGGAGACACGAGAGAATTAATCGTGTCAAACAAAACTTTGGGGTTTTTCCTATTTGCTGCTACCAGTTTTCTGATGTAATCAGATCTAGCAGTTTCTACCATCTCATTGTAAGAAGTCATCAGATCCCTGAGGTGAAGTCTGTGCACCTCAAGTTTAGTAGACTTCCAGAGACGCTCAGTCTTTCGACAAAGTCTCTTCAGACTCAGGAGATCTTCATTTGTCCAAGGGCACCGTTTTTCTGAATTTTCAAGTTCGATTTAACAGGTGCCACTTGATCCAGTATTTCAACACAATGATCAGTGAAACAGTGAATCAAACTGTCCACATCTGGACAGTCATCAAAGGAAAGACGGTCAAACATAGCAGAAAAACTGTCTGCAGTATCGGCTGAGATGACACGCCTCTGAGACCTAACTTTCAAAGGCTTAGGTTCAGGGATGAAGTCCAGGTTGAACAAGACAAGAGAATGATCACTCAGATGGACATCATGTACAGATACATTAGAAATGTTCAGGCCAAGAGTAAAAACTAAGTCTAAAATGTGGCCTTTTTTGATGAGTGGGTTCAGAAACATGTTGCTCAAAATTAAAGGCTTCAGTTAAAGATAAAAGTTCTTTAGCAGAACAAGATGTGACGTCATCAACATGAAGATTAAAGTCTCCAAGAATAAGAACAGATTCCATCTGAATAATGGAAGATAAGAAGTCACATGAAGTCTTTCAAGAACACTGAAGGACCAGGCGGACGGTAGATTGACACACAATAGAAAGGTCTTGTAGAACCAACCAAGATCATCTGAGACTCAAAAGAAGTGAATTCCTGTGTCTGAACGTTACCGTAACATAAAGAGTCCAACGTTACTGTAACATAAAGAGTCCAACGTTACTGTAACATAAAGAGTCCAACGTTACCGTAACATAAAGAGTCCAAAGTTACTGTAACATAAAGAGTCCAACGTTACTGTAACATAAAGAGTCCAACGTTACTGTAACATAAAGAGTCCAACGTTACTGTAACATAAAGAGTCCAACGTTACTGTAACATAAAGAGTCCAAAGTTACTGTAACATAAAGAGTCCAACGTTACTGTAACATAAAGAGTCCACATCACTGTCAAAATACTCCAACATTGTACTTTTAAACAAGTCTCCTAAACTCAAACTCGATCACATCACTTTGATTCTACTAAAGATGACTCACTGTTGTTCTCAAGTATTATTTAGATGTATATTTATTTCATTTACCGCGTGGGTGGTTTTTACATCCGCTGCCAATGAAATGTTCTGATCCGAGGCCCGTGCCACACACACTCTTGCTTCACCCTGGCACTCACACACACTCTCGCTTCACCCTGGCACTCACACACACTCCCCCTCTCGTCCTCGTCATTAAGCCGACCCCCTGCTGTGAGGGAGACCCGGGGCGGGCCTGACCTCTGCCTCTCTAGCGCCACCTCTCCACGTCCAGCGGTCATTGTTGTGACCCAGTGACACGGGGTTCAACACACACCTGAACCAGAACAAATGTGTTTAAGAACGAGACACTTTGGCGAGAGCAGGGGCGCGGGTCGGCCAACAGGGGGCGCTGGGTTAAAGACAGTTGGAGCAGTTACAACATAACGAGTTCTAAGTCTGTCGTCCATGACAACGACACACACAGTGACTCAATTAAAAAGTTTTAAAACAAATTAAACGTTGTTTACTCTGACGTGTTGTTGTTTTTTGTGTTACTGCTGTGATCGTTTGAAGTAAGTATTTGTTGGAATTGTGTGTTTTATGGAAAGATTTAACAAAAGATGTCTCACAGTGTGACTTGTTGCTACTAGTTGTTGAAAGAAGTTGTTTGGAGGCTGCTGACGTTCATTTCTACAGTTGAACGTTTCTTTCTTTCTTTCTTTCTTTCTTTCTTTCTTTCTTTCTTTCTTTCTTTCTTTCTTTCTTTCTTTCTTTCTTTCTTTCTTTCTTTCTTTCTTTCTTTCTTTCTTTCTTTCTTTCTTTCTTTCTTTCTTTCTTTCTTCAGCAGACGAGTCACAGTTCGACGCTGAAAATACTCAAACTAACCAACTCACACTTTTAGTCAAAAATAAGTCGTAATTGATTGTGTTTCACGTTAAACAACGGAACAGATTTATTGTATTATTCATTTTTGTTCGGTGTTGGTTTTCCATGCATGTGTTCAGGTTCTACTCGACACTAAATGGTGACGTTCTGAAGATGATCCTGGAAACTACAACATGATGTTCAACTGGAAGGAGCCCCGGGACAGACCCGCGACATGGAGAATATTTGTGGTGTTTTCACACAATTACGAAGCTTTCTCAAGAACAAGCTCGTTCTTAGAAGCGTCCTGACGAGACTTGGAGATGAACTGGACCAGATAAGAGCCACGTTTACTCGACACCTGAGGCACGAACCACACATGGATGAAAGTAAGTTGGATTTGAAAGCGATCACTGAAGTTAAACTCAATTAAAGTTAAGCTAAGATCTGCTGGTTTTCACATGTCGTAGCTTTAAGTTCATTTCTTGAGATTTATTACATCAACTTATCACTCAAATATTTGATAGAACAGGTTCTGGAAACCATCATTTGTTGGCCCTGACTTGACACTTGAAGAGTTCTGGATGGAAAGAGGACACCTCCGTCCTGGACCTGACTTTGTCTTCGTTGCAGCTGGCTGGAGGCTCTCGTAACCTCTTGTTCGCCCAGATTTCAGAGCAACTTTATAAAGTAATAAAGTGTAAAACATGGTCCTGATGAGAAGTTACTGCGTCTTAGAGAACATTCACTACATGTCTTGAGAGTTAAAGTTTCACATTAGTTGACCTTGGAGAACATCTCTGAACAAACAAGCGACTGCTCCTTTAAATGTTTCGTAAACTCTGAGAACACTTTTCCTCATAATTCCTTCAAGGCTAAAACTCTGACACGAGTCCTTGAGCTCAGAAAGCAGAGATTTAATTGCTTAGAAAGCAACGGTATTTTTAGATTTTAAGGATCGGCTCTTTTGAAAGTGCTCGGAGTGAAAGAAAAACACGGGTCGTCATGGCGATGATTAAGCGGTAAGACAAACTAATGAATAGGCGTCTCTGCCTCCTCTGCAGTTCTCAGGTTATCCACGTTTGTGCCAAAACATCTCAGTGATTTCAAGTGGGCCGACATGTTTGGCCGACGCTCCTCAGCCGCCGCTCGTGGAGGAAACAACACTTCGTGGCTCTGGCGGCGAAGAGAGGAGGGCGGCGAAGAGAGGAGGGCGGCGAAGAGAGGAGGGCGGCGAAGAGAGGAGGGCGGCGAAGAGAGGAGGGCGGCGAAGAGAGGAGGGCGGCGAGGAGAGGAGGGCGGCGAGGTCGCCGGAGAACAGCTGCGGGACGTGAGCGCCAGTGGATTCCACGAGTCTTGTCGAATTGTTTGATCGACCCGAGAATCTCCGAAAATGATTCCATCCGACGCTGCGTGTGATGCTGGTGTGTAGATGTGTAGGTGTGTAGGTGTGTAGGTGTGTAGGTGTGTAGGTGTGTAGGTGTGTAGGTGTGTAGGTGTGTAGGTGTGTAGGTGTGTAGATGTGTAGGTGTGTAGGTGTGTAGGTGTGTAGGTGTGTAGGTGTGTAGGTGTGTAGGTGTGTAGGTGTGTAGGTGTGGAACAACAGCTTGTGGAGGTGTGTAGCCGTGTCACGTGTCGAGGGTCCGTCTGTAGGTCAATCGAGGGTCCGTGAGGGTCATCGAGGTCGGGTCTGTAGGTGTCCGTCGGGGTCCGTAGGGTCCATAGGTCTCGTCGAGGGTCCGTCAAGGTGTGTAGAGGGTCCATCGAGGGTCCATCGAGGGTCCATCGAGGGTCCATCGAGGGTCCGTCGAGGGTCCGTCGAGGGTCCGTCGAGGGTCTGTCTAGGGTCCGTCGAGGGTCCATCGAGGGTCCATTGAGGGTCCGTCGAGGGTCCGTCGAGGGTCCATCGAGGGTCCGTCGAGGGTCCATCGAGGGTCCATCGAGGGTCCGTCGAGGGTCCGTCGAGGGTCCGTCGAGGGTCCATCGAGGGTCCATCGAGGGTCCATCGAGGGTCCGTCGAGGGTCCGTCAAGGGTCCGTTGAGGGTCCGTCGAGGGTCCATCGAGGGTCCATCGAGGGTCCGTCGAGGGTCCGTCGAGGGTCCGTCGAGGGTCCGTCGAGGGTCCGTCTAGGGTCCGTCGAGGGTCCATCGAGGGTCCATCGAGGGTCCGTCGAGGGTCCGTCGAGGGTCCGTCGAGGGTCCGTCGAGGGTCCATCGAGGGTCCGTCGAGGGTCCGTCGAGGGTCCCGTCACGAGGATCGATGACCAACAACCTGTTTGTGAAAATCAAAGGATCAAAGATGGACGCCGCGATCAATGGATGTGACAGACGATCAGAAAGGTCGTCGACCTTTGCTCGAACACCATCCTCATTGATTGACGCGACTCAAAGAACTGGACCTTCTCGTTCTTGACATGATTTATTACGATGTTTTTCAAATTGTCTTTAATTTAAGGACTTTAATCAAAGGGTCTCCTCGACAGGTTCTGAACTTTCTGCTGCAAACATGGTTTTCTTCATCAAGACCCGTTACACACAAGAACACAATGAAAAAATGATCAGAAATAATGTATGTGTTGTTGTGTGAGTGTGTGTGTGTGTGTGTGTGTGTGTGTGTGTGTGTGTGTGTGTGAGTGTGTGTGTGTGAGTGAGTGTGTGTGTGTGTGTGTGTGTGTGTGTGAGTGTGTGTGTGAGTGTGAGTGTGTGAGTGTGTGAGTGTGTGTGTGAGTGTGTGAGTGTGTGTGTGTGTGTGCGTGTGTGTGTGTGTGTGTGTGTGTGTGTGTGTGTGTGTGTGTGTGTGTGTGTGTGTGTGTGTGTGTGTGTGCGTGTGTGTGTGTGTGTGTGTGTGTGTGTGTGTGTGTGTGTGAGTGGGTGTGTGTGGTGTGTGTGTGTGTGGGGTGAGTGTGTGTGTGTGTGTGTGTGTGTGTGTGTGTGTGTGTGTGTGTGTGTGTGTGAGTGTGTGTGTGTTCGGTATAAACTAATAAACTAATACAAGAGTCAACTTTCCTGTGATTCATAAACTACTATTTAGTCGCTAAACCATGTTTTCAATAACGTGTCTTCACATCTGTGGTACACGGAGTCGACCAGCTTCTGACACCTGTCAACAGGTGTTACAGTCCAGCACAATCGTACCATGTTCCACCTGTTCTACAGGAACGAGCAGGACCAGCAATCCATCGACTCCTGTTTGTCTGGAACCAGGATCTTCCTCACCGTGTTCGGAGTCGTTGTCTTGTTGAAACATTCATTTCCTGCTTCAGTTCCCGAGACACGACTCTGTCCAGTGTTGTGAGGATCAGGATGGGATGTGAAGGACCAACACCATCTTCCGTCTTCACCATCTTCACCATCTTCTCCGTCTTCACTGTGGCTGTGGTCAGGGTAGAACAAACATGTTGTTTTAAAATACTTTGATATAATTGGGCTACAAAGCTTTATTTTGTTAAATAAATTCCTTGAATTAAACAAATAAAGTAAGTATAGAGTTTATTAATAATAAGAGAGTTTGTGGAGAAATAAGACCAAATAACGTCATTGTGATCGAGACACAACCTTCGAAACAAACATCAATAAATAGATGTGAAAACAATCAAAAAAATACATAATAAAATGTATACAAAATAAATAAATAAATAATTCAAAAGTTGCCAACAAAAAGTAAAAAGTGTCAAGAAGGAACAAAGGACGTCTGATAAGGTTCTGCAGTGCGTGGAGAGGAGCCTGAACGATGAATCTTGAATCTGAGCTGCACATGTCGAGGGTCACTCTTTACCCTTCACAGAAAAACATGGTCCTGGTCAAGGTCTCTCAAGGTCAACACAACCACACCCCAAAGAACACGGCACTAGCTACTCAGATGATAGAAAAGGTGCAACATTTGACTGTCAAGTTGTCGACAACAACGACAACATAGTAGAAAGTGTTTTTCAATGAGTCTCCACCTGATGATCAGGTCCTGAAGAGCGTGGATAAGACAGTGTTTGACTAGTGCAACGGTTCCTGACCTCGAGGATCGTCTCAACATCAGCAGCTCAAGAAAGTCGCTTCATGAACTCACGTCAACGAGCATCTCGTCCGACGTGTCGGATTCCAGCGAGAAGTTAAACCTGAACAAGATCTTCTGCGTTCTTCACCTGATTAACGTGGAGCGTCGTATCTGGTGTCGCACAGCAGGCGCACGCCGTCCCTCGTAAAGCCTCCGGGGAGAAACATAAATCCCGGGCGATAAAGCGCCGGAGAGGCTTCAGCTTCGTTCCTGGAGCCGGTGACGGGATTATGGAGCAGAGACGTGAACACGGCGCTGCTTACACATGGATGATGAGATTAAGACGTGCTACACAATCACACACCGTCGGCAGGTTGTGCGACGATGTCGTTTCTTCACGACACACGGACTGACAGGTCGAGGTAACTCACTTCGCGTGGTTAACTGTCGTCCTCGCAACGTGTTCCTTCTCTTCCGCGACTCGTTCTGTCGCTCAGACCTTCATGTTCTTCTAGCAGCAGTCGAGCGACTCGTCTGGAGACTTGAAAATATGAAGAACATTTTTCTTGAGTCTTTTGTGAAGAGAAAACATGAAAATACTTTGAATGACTTTCTAAATAAATATTGATTTGTTCAGAGTTTCTGTGTGTGTTTGTGTTCGTAGGTGTGTGTGTGTCTGTGTAAGTAAGTAAGTAATTTGTATTTCTATAGCACTTTTCCAGACCAGCGTCACAAAGAACTTAAACAATCAAAACAATATTCAATAAAGTATATACTTTAAAGGTCAATAATGTGTATTTATGTGCCTGTGTCTTTGTATTTGTGTGTCTGTGTGTGTACTTGTGTGTGTATTTGTGTGTTTGCGTGTATGTACATGTGTGTAGGTGTGAGCGGTTTATGTATATACTTTTTTGTGTATGTATGTGTGTTACTGTGTGTGCTAGAGAAAAGTGTGTGTTTGTGTGTTTTTTCTTTAAAATAAGGCTCTTGTGTAACGTTGTTTGTGTATGTATATGTGCATGTGTGTGTGTTACAGTGTTTGTGAAATAGAAGTATGTGTTTGTATGTGTGTTTTTTTATGAGCAGGTTTGTGTGCGTGTCTGTGTATATATATGTAAGTGTGTGTGTATTTGTGTGCGGGTGGGCAGGTTTTTTGTGTCTTTTTGTGTTTTACCGTGTTTGTGTGAGAGGGAAACATTAGAGTGTGTGTGTGAGAGAGAAAAGCTGTTGTCTGTGTGGTAAGGGAGATAAAGTACCTGTGTGTGTGTGTGTGTGTGTGTGTGTGTGTGTGTGTGTGTGTGTGTGTGTGTGTGTGTGTGTGGTGTGTGGGTGTGTGTGTGTGTGTGTGTGTGTGTGTGTGTGTGTGTGTGTGGTGTGTGTGTGTGTGTGTGGTGGTGGTGGGGGTGGGGGGGGGGGGGGGGTGGGGGGGGGGGGGGTGGTGGGGGGGGGGGGTGTGTGGTGGGGTGTGTGTGTGTGTGTGTGTGTGTGTGTGTGTGTGTGTGTGTGTGTGTGTGTGTGTGTGTGTGTGTGTGTGTGTGTGTGTGTTTGTTTATCTATCTTTCTATGCAGTAACTTGTATTTACTGAGTAGTGACACATTTGACCTTCAACTAAACTTCTCAGTCACAGAAATACTTTAGAAAAAGCAGGATATAATTTTTGGGAGGAGGATTGAACGGAGATGAAGCTCAGCTTCTACAGAGAATATTAATAAAGATATAAAATAAATCCCAAAAAAACGGGGGAAGCAAAAAGCGACCTATTTTTTGGCGAAAAACGAAACGAAAAAAAAGAGCCAATCACGTCGCAGCAGTTTTGCCTCCATCCTGGCAGCACACGCTGTCAAAGGTAACGTTTGGATTCTTATTTTGCCACGATTTACCTTTGAACGGTTTATACGCCAGAAAATCTAGGGATCTAAGGGCAGACTTGAGGAGAAGCCAGTGGAGGAGGTTGAATCACGGAGCCGTTTTGAGGAGAAAATGTTCAGAAAATCACTTTAAATCCTTCATTTACTTGAAACTGATGAACTCTCAGATTAAACTTCAATCCAAGCTCTGATGACCTCCACCATCGCTGGTCATGTGACCCAGCGGGCGATAAAAACCCGGGTGACAATTGAACCCGAGGCTCGCGGAGCTTTAATGGCGGCGCCGGCGTCTGCACCTGGAGCGCCGGGTCCGGCTCCTGCCACGAGGTTAAACATTCCTGCAATTAGAGCTTCTTTGAAACGCCGGTGAATAAAAGATGAAGACGATGATGAACGCTCGCGGAAGACGCCGCGCCAGCGACTCCTGGTTCTTCACGTTCCATCTACTCTCGTCTAATGAAGGGAAATTAGGGACAACAAACCTGAAAGCAATTTGATGTCATCAATGAAAACATCATTGGGAAGATTAGAAACAACATCTGTAAACAACTGATTATGATTAACGCGGGTTTGAAATCAACATTTTTCAAATCTTTTTTGAAAAAGAGTTTTCATCTCAAATCTACTCTGGTTGTTACAGAAGTCCACGCAGTCGCTGGATTTCTATGATTTTCTTGTTTTCTCTCTTTTAATTGCCTCGCTGACACACAGTCGATGCAGCTGGAGTCCCTCAGGGATCCGTCAGAGGCCCTGCACTCATCTCAGCACGGAGCCTCGTCCGCGGAGCTTTTGCTGAGTTTATCCAATTAGTTCTACATGAAAATCAAATCAAATCATAGAAAACATACGACAAATCAAATGAAATTCAAACCAAACACTCAAATAAAATAAACAGAGAACTCTGGGAAATTGTCCGTGGGTATGAGTGTGTGTGTGAATGGTTGTATGTCTATGTGTGTCCTGAGACAGGCTGGCTTCCTGTTCAGGGTGTCCCCCGCCTCTCGCCCGAAGACACAGAGATCAACCCTACAGGAGCCTCATAAGGGAATAAGCTGCAGCAGATCAATGAAATAAAAGTATATTTAAGATGATGTAAGATAATGCAACATAATGCTACGTAACATAACATTATGTAACGCTGTGTTACGTATGTTACTGTGAAATACTGTAATGAAACACAACGTTGTATAACGCTGTGTTACTGTACTTACTGAACTTTCTTACACAAAGTTACTAGCTGTGTTACTGTAACATTCTGTAACGCAACGTAATGTTACAGTAACACAGCGTAACCAAACCAAACAAAACGAAACAAATCAAAATAAAACAAAACAAAAAGTTCATATACAATACATCAGAACAATATATAAATAAACGACGCCCTTGAACATCCTTAAATACATTGGATCCTTCTATGAGAACAATCAAGAGCATTAGGTCATGTTGAATTGCTGGATCTGTTTTTCCTTAATCAACTATAGTGTTACTTCAACTGTAAAGTGTCTTGAGATAACTTTGTTATGATAAGACACTTTAAATAAAATTGAATTGAAATTGAATAGCATTAGTGCGACAAACTTGAAATTTCGGACGTAAATTATCGTTAACCAATCAGGGCCTAGATTTTAGAGTGATTTATGCTGAGAGAAAACAATGAACGAGAGCTGATGTATCTTGTGTAGGATCTGATGAGATGTGCGTCCAACTTCCACGTTTTACGAAGATAAATCCACCATTTTGACTCTCCACTGACACGAGACCCGACCGAACTGTATTTATAATACCATTGATGAGATGTGAAGTTATTCTTCTGTCATGAACCAGAGACCGATCTTGGATTCAATCGAGTCTCTTTTGTGTTACTTTTTGTATCTTGTCGTTTGACAAACATGCAAAGAAATTGATTTGAAGAATTTAATTTGTTTTTGTGCAAAGTGTAAAAGATGAGATAGAGGAATATATGCAGATTTCTTTGAATTATTATTTAAAAAACACGTTAAAAGACATTTATTTCTCACACAAAGTTTTGCAACACTGGTCCAGATCAAGATGGAGCAGTTGCTTTTCTCACAGGAACTTAGTGTTTTTAAGTCTTTTAACTTTACTTTTTAAGTTTAAAGTTAAGAGCTTCAACTCACGTCTGTACTGTCTTGCACTTCTACTGTTTATTGTACTAATATTTTATCGTTCTTTTATATTATCATTTAAAATAACTTCTGCATTATTATTATTTACTATTTATTATTTGTTCCTTATTTCACTGTATCTTGAATATTTTTCTACTGTGAACTCTGTGCTGTGAATAACAAATGTTCCTCGATGTTATAAAAGAGAATAAAAGTAAAGGATTATCTTATATTAATGTATATTTACGGGAGGTTGTGAAGTTTAATTTACAAGGCGCCTCAAGGAAGTTACAATGAACTGATGTCGCTCATCGAAAGATGAAAATAAATAAATATAATGTATAGTTAAGAGTCTTTTGAAACACTCTCTCACAGAGAAGGAAAGATCAAGAACAGGAGCTCCATCAACGCTCTGTGAACCATCTCTGGTTTCATTACTGGAGATGAAAACCAACCACATGGTCTCCTTGGCAGATGTAACGATGACGGAAGGTCCCTACAGTGTAGAGGACAAAAGTGTTTCCATAGATTCTAATCCAACCAAACTGAACTAACTGCTCCTCGTCGCTTTGCGAAGATGAATAATTGTTTTCACGCGTCTGTAGAAACCGAACCTGACCTCGGATCCGGAGACGCTCGTCCGTCTTTGACTGTGAAACGCCGCTAAAGTGGTGTGAGGTCGGCGGGGAGGCCGTCCTGATTCTATTTGGAGCCGTGATGGTGTGAATTTTAAATACCGTCCGTGTCAGTTAGTGTAAGGTCAATCAAGCTCGTCCCGAGACGCCTCCGCGCACAAGGACACCTTCGCCGGATGCAAATGGACTCCTGCGATTTACAACCGGCTCCTGTCGCCCGCGATAAATCCGGCTCCGTCTCTGTGTTTATCGCGTCAAGATGACTTCACTCTTGTCCCTCTTTAGCCTCGGCTGTCGCTCGCCATTCCGTTTAGCTCGCAGCCGCTCATTTCCTCGGCGGCAGGGGGCGGGATCTGCTCGCCCGCCAGACAGCTCTCTAATTAGTTCTAAATATTCCCGGCTAATGACAAGGCCGGGGCGGCGGCGGCGCGGCCCCGTGACGGCCTCCGGGTTCAGTCGGATTCCAGGAAAATAAATAAGGGAATGAGCGACGATTTAAACGGGAGGAGGGAGGGCAGAGACTTTTGAAAAAACGCACATCAAAAGCGGCGACTTGTCAGCCGTCAATAGTCCTTCCAGAGGGGAAGCGTCTCCATGTCTGGCTCTCATTTGGCGGCATGATTGCCTTCCTGCCGCCCGGGGGAGCGATAGCGAGCAGCCAGTCTATTACCTCCCGCAGCACTTTACTCCCACCAATATGAAAGACTCAATAACAACGGGACCTACTCGTGTTAACTCCTGTACGCTATTAGCCCGACGCCGATTTCAATCCGGCGGCGAGCGTCGATGGAAAGGAGCCCGCGGGTCACATCATCCGAATCGACATCGCCCGCGAGGATTATGCATCAAATAAGACGTAATGAAAGTTTTTACTGACACATAAAAGAAGATAATAAGGAAAGTCTAACGAGCAAACAAAGACGCTCAGAGGGGCGATGGTTCCGACAAGATTGCTCTTTCCAAACACAGAGTTCATCTGATTAAGAGGATGATATGAATGTTTAATGTGGGAATATCAGGTCGGTGTGAACCACTCCTATGTGTGTAAACAAACTTTCATAAGACGCACAAAGTCCTCCCTGAACTTCTGTCTTCATGAACCCTCTGAGCGGCGATCGGACGTCAGGAATATGGTCTTCGCTGATTGGTCGACTTATGCTATGTTGCTGCTCGGACCGGATGTAGAGTGTCGGTGGAACAGGAAGTAGTTAAACAATGCTCAAAATAAAAGTAGCAAGTTTCAGAACAGGAAGTGGAAAGTGTCTACCAAACAGGAAGTAGTCTTTTGATAAGAGTCTAGAGTGTCGGTGGAACAGGAAGTAGTTAAACAATACTCAAAATAAAAGTAGCAAGTTTCAGAGCAGGAAGTGGAAAGTGTCTACCAAACAGGAAGTAGTCTTTTGATAAGAGTCTAGAGTGTCGGTGGAACAGGAAGTAGTTAATGATGAAATTAAAAGTAGAACGTTTCAAACATTAAGAAGCTTAATGTCTTCCGAACAGGACAGTCTTGTGCACAAGTAAAAAGTGTCTAGCAAACAGGAAGTAGGCTTTTAATCTGAATCTAGAGTGTCTGTGGAACAGGAAGTAGTGTGGCACACACAGGAAGAATCTGAGTGTCTTTCAATCAGGAAATATCAGAATTTCAAGTGAACAGCTAGAAGCCATATTTAGCCCAAACAGGAAGTTGAACATGTCTTTCGGACAAATTCACTCAATGTGTTCCCAAGTAGAAAATTGTTGTCCAAACAGTAATGAGCAATCGTGTCACGAGGAGGAAATAGCCGAATGTTCGAGGTTGTGCACAATGTTGCCAGAAGAGGAAGAAGCTAGTGTCTTCCAAACAGGAAGTAGGCCGAAATAGCAAAGCAGAGTGTAGCACAAACAGGAAGAGGCTTAATATGTTTTAAACAGGAAATAACCAAGTGAATATGTAGAAACCAAACAAAAGGAAGATTATGACCAAGAGGAAGTACTAAGTGGTTGCCCAAATAGGGCAAATATAAGTAGCAATTGTCTTCCGAGATGGAAATATCTGAATGTCACACATCACAACAGTTAATAGGAAGTGTCCTCCAAAAAGGAAGTAGACTGAAAATAAGGAAGAATAAGGAAGTCCAATGTAAAATGGAGAATATCCCGAATGAGAAATAACCAAAACTGTCCTAACAGGAAGTGAAAATTGTCTCCTGAAAAGTAAATAGCTGAAGACCAAACACACATACACAATATTGCCTGAACAGGAACAGGATGTATCTGTCAAACAGGAAATAACCCAGTGTCAACTAGAATGGAAGAAACAGAATGAAATAGAAAAATGTCTCCTACACAAGTTGAATATTTCTACCAAGAAGAAGAAACACTTGAATGGTCTGCTATGAAAATACGTTTTTTTCTTCTTTTTAAATTTCAAAGTAAAGTTTGAAAAGAGTAAATAGACCGTTGTCATCCGACATAGAAAACAAGTTTCTGCCTGAACAGGAAGTAGCCAAGTGTAAGATGTCTCTTTAATCCCTGCCTTGAGTTAAGAAATACATCAAAGTTAATCTTTTTAACTAATGACTCACAAGCCAAGTTAGATCTACTCATTCAAACATGTCAAAATAACCAGTCAAGACAGTAGATCAGCAAGTGTTACATTATTAAACTTAATGTTGAGTTTGAAATAAAGAATCTTGTCAGAGCTCTCGGTGCTTCAGAGAGAAAGAGTGGACACAACTAAACGAGGCAGCGATGTTTTACACTGAAGCTCAATTTAATGGCCCGAGCGACTATAAAAGATTCAGATTTCAGCACCACGGAGAGCTCAGCAGAGTATATAGCCCTGTATATCAGGGGTCCCCAACCTTTTCTGCACCACAGACCGGTTTAATGCGGAACAAGATTTGTCGGTACCATTTCAGGCACTTCCTGCATGATGACAACACACGTCACAAACACTAACGTCTCTTCAAAAGCTTTTTTATGAGTAAAAAAACCATAAAACTTTCAATATAAATGTGAAATATGTTGTAGAAATTGTCCTTCAATCGCAAATTTAGGTTTCTTCTTTTTTTTACTTCTCTTTTCTTCTCTCTTTAGTCCTTAAATGTGTCTCCATAACTATAACACTAATCAAAAGTTTAGTAAAACTATTTTATATTCAAGTACTTAAGCCATATTTTCTCTTTGTGACCTTCAAAATATAACAAAAAAATGTAAATGACGTGTTGAAATGTGTAAATCAATAGATATTTATCTAAATGAGTCATTAAGCTTTTGTATCGATCCTTAATCCTTAATGCTCTGGTCTGTTGGCACGACGACGACAGTCAAAGTACGTCATGTGGCCCCTGATGTCGATCCATCGTTGCCATCAAACGAGACGTCAGTCATTTTTGAATGAAGGTTAAGGAGAGACTTGAAGTGAACTCTTGTGTTTGTTTTGCTGCTTCAGTATGAATCGGGTCAAGCGCGAGGTCAGCAGCTTCCTGTGAGTAAATGACCGGACGCTGAGACTCCAGATGCTCGCCTTCGTCTCCAGCAGGAGCCGCTGAACTCCGGCCCCCGGGGGCCTCAGGTGTTAATTTATGCCACAGCGGTTCTCTTCCACATGACTGGAGGGCCAGATCTCAGCGTGTCCACTCAAGACAAACGTGAGGAGAAATATTTGGCAGTCGTCTCGTGCGCTGCAGCAACTCGACTTTTATTTTGAAAACAGGAAGTGGAAATAGTCAGGTTTACCATGGAAATGGACTTAACACTGTGATTTATCAAAGCTAAACAAGCAAGAAAAACCCACAATTGGCAACATGGGGAGATAATACATACTCCACACAGAAAGGTCACATGTTGCTCCCCCTAGTATTTAGGGTCCTAAATTGATTCAGGGGACCTATCTTGAAGTATCAGTATTTTGGGGGTCTCGTCATGACTTACGGTTACTCTATTATTGTTTTGGGTACCTTCATCTTTCAGGGGTCGGTTTGACAAGAACGTATTTAGGGGTCTCTTTTTAACCATTCATGGAGTCATTATCTTAATGTAACAGTTTTAAGGGTCTCAGCTGGATTAAGCTGTCTTGTCTTCATCTTTGGGGGATCTGGTCAATATTTAGGTCGTCTTGTTTTGATTCGACAGTAATTGGGGGTCTTGTTTTAGGGGTCTCAACCTGATGTACTAACATATAGGGGTCAAATCTAGATGTCATTGATTTAAGGGTTTGATCTTAACTTAGCAGCATTTAGGAGTCCAGTCTTGATGCTTCAGTATTGAGGGGCCCCTCTTATTGTAGGGGTCTTGTTGTGCTGATGAACTATTTAGATGTATTTTATTAATTCAGCAACTCCTTGTGTGTCTGACACAGTTTGTATCTAATACTTCAGATGCTTTGACCTGAGATTCATCCGTTTGAATAAAACATAAGTCAATGTTATTATGTTCAGTTAGTGAAAGATAAGATAGTTTGAACTACAAATAACATATTCACAATGTAACACAGCCGCCCCACAGATACACACATGTTGCCACAGACCAACAACAAACCTTCAGCCCGTCGTGACTCGTCCACTCGTCGTCAGGCGTGTGTCCTCCGACACCATCAGCAAACTCTTCATCAAATGAAAAGTGAATCAATGGAGGATGAAGAAGAAAATCAGCTTCAATTAAACCATGAATCAGCAGATTTACGAGCCTCGAGTGTGTGCGTATGAAGACGGATGCGTGTGGACCGGGTTCATGTCGGGGGAGAGTTAACAGCTGCTGATGTCCGGCACGACGGATGAGTTCGTGCCTGAAAGACTTTCTGGGCCAAAACCTTCTCAGTTGCCGAACGTCTGTTTGGTGTCTGAGAAACTTCAATGTATTATTGATGATCGACACTGTCACTGCAGTCCACTTCATTGTTGTGAGTGTCAGGCCAGACACACACACACACACACACACACACACACACACACACACACACACACACACACACACACACACACACACACACGCACAGATGAAAGCCTCTGAGCACCTGCCTCTTAAGCTGTTTTCTTATTACTCTCTGTCACTCCTGCCGAGGAGAGGGCACTTTGTAGATGCCCTGAAGATGTAGATAGCGTGTGAGGGAGGACTGGGGGGACCAGGGGGGACCAGGGGGGATGAGGGGGGACGAGGATGGAGGGCGATGGCGGGTGTCTTCAAAAGTAATCCAGAGACCCTGCAAAGGCTTCATTTCATTCACAAAGCCCATGTTCTGACGGACAGGAAGGGCCTCGCTGGCGGACAAATGGCGAGCGCCGCACTCGCTCTCCTCCCCGACGGCATCAAAGGAGCAGACGGCAGAAGAGAAAGGCCTCATGGGAAAACACAAAGGTGGGAAAGCAAAGCGGTGGCGGAGGAGAGACAACCTTTATAATTCATGTGCGGAGACGCCAGCGGAGGAAGCTTTGTGGTCCGGCTCTGGAGCCGCAGACACCTCGCTCGCAGGCCCGCCGGGATGGAACCGCTAACTCAAAGCGGGTCGGGCTTCAGGGTTCGCGTGACGCCAGTTTAGAAGCGTTTGGTGTCGTCGCGGTGGAAAATTGAGTTTGCACAGCAGCAACAGCTCAGAACCCATGTCTGATTTATTCATTTGTTTTGAAAAAAAAGGCAAATTCATTTTTTTTCTTGTACACAAAGTCTGTTTTGAGATTCTGCTCGAGAAGACACGGCTGTGAAGCAGGTTTAGCATCTCATCAGAGGCTCCACGGTCCTCCGGGGCTACAGTATCGCTGAGACAACCTTTAATCCGGGACTAGAAGAGACCGTATCCGAGGCGTGGTCCGAGACGCCGTCGTCATCTGGCTCAGGAACATCCACACGTTTCAATCCCCGTTGAAACGAGCCTCATTCATGGGAGGACTGGGATGGATGGTCTTGTCAAAAACCTGCTCTGGCTCTATGTGGCCTGTTAGATGATTGTCTCAAAGTGGATGAATGTCCATGTATTTGTGGTGACCTGCACATCTATTCATTCATATTTCAACTTAAGTTAATACAGTTCTTTCTGTTTCTTATTCTGGTTCTGATAAAACTGGTCCACGACCAAGAGCGCTTAAAGGTTCTGGCCTCGTGTGTGTTTCGTCACCCCTGATCTAGCGTATCCTGGGTCTGCCCAGGGTCTCCTTCCATTAGTCTTCTTACTTGGGTCCTACAAGATACTCGAGCCACCTGGAGCGTCTCTCATGACGGGTCCATCTCTAAGTGTCTTCTTGGTGACCCAGCATGACTAAGTGAAGTCCAGACACCTGCCGATACAACTTGTCTCTGTGTTCTTGAAGATCACTTTAAGACTAGTCTAGAGACTTTTCTTCTGGATCAGGACATGAGTAAAGACTGAACTGATCCATCTGACCAACATTCTTCACTAGGAATGATGAGTTTCAAAATAACACCAAGGTACGATGACACAGGTTCCCGTAACAGAATTTCTACTGGAGTTGGACCCAACATTGGTGAATCCCTGAAGGCCATAATGTTTAAAACTCTTTTTCAATTTTTACACGATGTTTTTTCCCTATATCTTAGCATCTCCTGGGTCTCCTCCATCACCCTCAACACTTCACCGCTCAGTCGTCCAGGAGACAAGATGTGAAGAGCCTCACATCACTGACTCCAACAGTTCTACTGGCAATTTTGTTCTTGGGGTTGATACCAACGTTCGTGATCGTAGGTGAAGACGTAGGTCCATGGGTTCACGCAGAAGTTTGCCTTTACAGCTACTTCATAACAATGTATAGGACTTGAAATATCCTCGCTAGCAATGACCTGAAATGGCCACCAGGAGGCAAACGTGTTCCAGAAGAACTGTGACTTCTAAAGTGTTTCTGAAGTCTCTGCTTCCATCACGCCATCACTAAACATGAGGTAGAATCTTTCAACTGTGTTCGGTGCCAGTCGTTCCTGAGACTTGGATGTTCAAAGTCTCAAGCGTGTTTGATAGTATTGTATAAGTATAAGTGCCAGTCAAGTCACATGATTCAAACAAACAATATGATGGAGGAAAAACAGTCTTAATAAATAAAGCATGAATGAAGAACAAGCGCCGGTAAAGGAGAAACTGTCCAAAAAGAGGCACACATTGTGGGCGGAGCATAAACAATACAAATAATACAGTAAATAAATGTATTGTTATTTAAATGTATTTATTACTGAACATTTTAATGATAAAAAATACATAAGAATTATTATTAAAAATGGAATAAAAAGGCTATACATGAAAAATATCAAACCTATTTTTAATTATAACTAACAATAATGATAATAAAAATTGAAACTAGTGACCAAGTGTTTCTAAAATCTTTAGTCTGAGAAGAGTCTTTTCTGAATCTTACCAAAGTTCCTTCAAGATCTTTTCAGTTATTTGAGAGACTTTAAGAGGTGGTAGGATCTGAGCAACATCTCCTCACCTCAGCCACGACATCCGCGAGCGCAACAGTTGGCGTCGAGGGAAGGATCTCACAACTGGCAGTCAACGGTCTCAGCTATTATTATTGAATTATTTATAGTAAGTCGGCTCATCTGGGTTTACAGGAGTGGAGCCAGAATAGGGGGCGAAAGCCAGGATCGATAAAACACAATTACAGCTGGACAAGCCGGAGCTGGATGGCGACTGATAGGAAGAGTGTGGATTAAAGCGTCAGCGGCTAAATGCAGAGAAGAGCCACGGGGGCAGGAATGTGACCGGACTGTCACTTACAGAGCCCGGCTGGCTTCGGCGAGGCTTTAACGGCTCACACACCTCCTCAGAAAGACTCATTATCTATCATCGTCTCGCCTTTCTTTTCATTTATCCATCGATTACTAATACTGCTGCACTTTGGCAACACTTACGGCTTCAAGCTGGACTTTTTCCTTCCCTGACAGGAGGTGAATCCACTCTTAAATTGAGTATTACACAGCAAATGATGGAAATCGACGACTTCTGGGTCAAAGCCGCATAATAAGATGGACAACGTCCAGCTCTGCTTTTAAAAAAGTCTTCTCAATTACATCAGTCGGAAGATGAGAGGAGAAGGAAATGAACGTTTCTTCTGAAATTTGACAGTAGATGAACCGGATCCCTTGCCTCAGTCCAACTATGACGTAAAAGTAAACACATTAGTCTAAATATGATGGAGACATTGATGTTCTTTTTTAAAATCTCAACCACAGATAATCTTCTAACCATTCTCTCCCTTGTATGAGCTTCTGCAGTAGGAACACAGAACTGGACTAATAGAGTCGTTGAAAATGAGCCAGAGATGTAGATAATATGTGAACAAATGATAAAGACTTGGTTCAGGAAGTTGAAAAAGATTTGTCTTTACTGGAAGTAAATGGATGTATTCAAGCATTTTAAAAAAAACTTTGGGGGGGGGGGGAAAAAAAAAAGGAAGGCACTAAAGGCTCATGAAGATTCACAGAGTAATAGTCTTGTTGAGTATTACTACAGGCCTCATGGAGTAATACAACAGAGTATTGCGGAGTACTAGTATGGAGGCTTCATGGATTAACAGTACGGTAGCATGGTGGAGTAATACTATGGAGGCTCGTGTAGTAATACTACGTTAGCCTCATGGAAAAATACTACAGACCCTTGAAGCGTAATACTACGGTAGCCTTTTGGAGTAATACTAGAGTAGCCTCTTGGAGTATTACTATGGTAGCCTCGTGGAGTAATACTACAGAGCCTCGTGGAGCAATACTACTGTTAGGACTCTAGTAACCTCTTGTTCGCCCAGACTTCAGAGCAACTTTATAATAAGCACTTAAGTAATAAAGTGTAAAACATGGCCATGATGAGGAACTTACTGTATCTTGAAGAACATTCACTACATGTCAGGAGAGTTAAGTTTTCACTTTAGTTGACCTTGAACCTGGACAACCTGAGAGCCATGATCTAGAAGTTTGAATAGCTTTACATTTGAATGAAAGAGGGTTTTAATTTTACATTATTTTCCCTTTGAAGGATTTTGAATTGTGCCTTAAAGTCCAAAAACACTTTTCCCAGGAATAATCTCTTGACACTTTAGGCAGTTTTGATCCAGAGTCTCGATCTTTATCTGAAGATGAAAGATTTAAATCAAAGCAGGTCCAGCAGAAGTGAGAATCTTGCTCTGAACCCACTTCGACTTGTGTGTCTTCTCAGCTTCCTAAGATCCCGACATCACTTTCACAGCTCGTTCTGAGAAAGTTAAAGCCCTGATGACAACAGTAACCTTGAGAAGCGGCGCCCGAGGTTCAGGCCACATTCACATTCAGAGCAAACGTCCCCCAACAAATCAAATGACCGGCGAGTCAACAGAACTTGTTTTGAAAGGGAGCCTCTGGAGAAGCAAGGAGGCAAGGACGCGGGCTCCCGGGGGCCCCGGGTTCAGATCTAATAGATATGAATTGTATTACAGATGACTGATCTGCGTGGAAAAAAGCAGGAGGACGCCAGCGATGATTCCGCGATATTCAAGTGATCGGTTATCTGCGTCCGTGCTGCGAAACGTCAATGGATACAGTCGTGACCGGACCAGAGGACGAAGCTCGGAGGATGAGGTGGGCCGGCTCGGAAAAACCTCCTGGATCACCTTCCGGCCCATAATGAGATTGAGCATCACGCCGAGCTGAGCGGCTGCCAGACCCGCCGACGACGTCGCACCTTCCATCTCAAGGAGAGCTCAAAGAGTCCTTGTCAGAGGGAATCAAGTCTGACTTCTCCCCGTCAAGGGTGACGGCGGCAGGCGGCTGCCGTCCAGACGTCCCGCAATGAAACAATGACGACGAAGTTCGCAGACGCCATAACTACCAGGAGCAGCTCAGCGGACGAACGAAGAGTGTCGCGTCAGAACCTGAAACTTCCTGACTGTTCAAATAGATGAGAGGAAAAGTGCTGCGTGCCAAAAATGAAATGAGCGAAGAAATAAAAGACATGAGAGGAAAGCGTATCTTTCGCCGCCGACGAAGCCATTACATGCACAGATCGCTCCAGAGATGAAGAACGTTTGGTGTTGACGCGGCTTCTGAAGACGTTTAATAACTTTCCTTTCTAGATGTAAAAACATAAAAAGCACTTTGTCAACAAAGAAATTGATAAACGAGCACAAACACACAATAACACACTTGTATGGACGTGTGGAAACAGAAGCAGCTGAAGGATGTAAACCAAGAATATATAAAAATTTACCTAAAGATGGAAAAGTCTGGTCAAAGATTTGAGAGACTGAGATCAACATCACACTGAATAATGAAGAATTAAAAATGTATTTCTATTTATTGCTTAAGAAAACTTTGAATTACCTGCTAAACAAACACCTTTTTTTTTCGTCTTTCAGAAGCTCTCATTGTTTGATCCAATGAAGGATTAAACAGTGAATTTATTAAAATTAAAGAAGGATTACAAAAGTAGGCCATAAATACAACAACTAACAAAATGCAAATTATTCAGAAACACCAGAAGTTTGAGCGCTCGGTCCAGACTCTGTCCGACATCCTGGTTCACCCACCAGATCCTTCCAGAGAGTGGATGAAAACCTCTGAGCATGTCCCTTCTTTTAAAGACCTCCAGACCCTCCCCGAACACGTGAAGTAAGTTGAGTATATAATCGCGAACTTGTACAGGATGATTTGCAAAATCTGACTCCATCATGAACAACAGACGTGATCCCTGCCTGAACCTAATCACTGACCTAAACAAAGAATCTTCAGTCGTCGAATCTTCACACATGTTATCTCGAACCAGGTCTGTAGACCATAAACTCTGGGTCATGACATTTTAAGACCCTTCATGCTTCCTAACCCAACATGGCAGCGTCCTCCTTCAACACATATATCTTTCACAGTTTAGAACTTATTGTAACACAGATGTCTCAGAAATGATCAATGGTATCAGAGACGCACACCAGGGTTCATACAAAGTTGAGGCACAGATGCTTCAACTTTTGAACCGTACTCTTCGGGAATAACAAGTTTGTTAGAAGATAAAATATAAGAATATGTTTTAATTTCTGAATAAAAGATAACATTATCAATGTTAACAATTGAGTACATAAAATGATGATATACTGTATAAGTTAACTCTTTAATGAATATATATATATATATGGGGGTTATTTGAGGATATATCTTCAGTGGTCATCCAGGGGTCATCCAGGGGTTATCCAATCGGAAGAGGCCCTGCCCTTGGTAGCACATTATGCATTCATTACCTGATTTCGAATTCCAATCGGAAGCGGGTCAAGAGATCCCAGACTGTTTGTTAAGGTAGCAGGTGAAGGAGCCCCAGTAGGAATAGGATGAATTTCCCCTCGCGGGACAAATAAAGGATTTCTGATTCTGATTCTGATGACACCCAGACTAGCCCTCATGTCTTTCAAGGTACACTTCAATCAGCGAGAATGTTGTTTAGGTCATGACAGGTTTTGATAGTGTGTTGATCGATCTGCCTAAAGAATGAAACAACAACAACATCATTAGGTTTATTTTTGTCTTTATTTTTGTCTGTGAACGACTAACTGTGTTCAGACGCTGAACTCCAGTCCAAATTAAATCCTGATCTGAATGAAAATGCTTCACGAAAACACGTCTGTGGGAATAAAAACGATCCGACACAGAATCCGATCGAACGATTGTCCATCGACAGTCCAGGTCCGATCGTCTCTCCGTGTCTGTCCACACTTGATGTCACATGACCTACTTACAGTCTCAACCACTAAATGTATAGATTTAATCATAAATGTTAATAAGTTTCATGAAAAAATGATTATTCTGTCAATATTCAAGTTACACTGTTCAGCAAGTGTTACTGTGTAACGTGTTGGAAACACTTTCTTCTCCTACGACTGTATTCATGCAGCCCTCCTGATGTCAAAGTATGATCATGTATAAATGGTTCTAATGCATTAACAAATGTATTTTGTGTTATTCATTTATATTTTCACATCACACTTCCCTTCTTTTTGTTTGTAATTTTTTTGTGTATAAATTAATCCCTCAAGATATTTTTTTTAAGTTAATTGAAGAAATGTTTGGAAAAAAACTCAAGAATAAAATTGCAGCTTATTTATCTTAAAAAATTGTAATGGGCTATTGACACATGTCCTTTTTTAGAATATTACTACGGTACCCTCGTGGAGTATTACTATAGCAGCCCCTTGGAGTATTATTACGGTACCCTCGTGGAGTATTACTATAGTAGCCTCCTGGAGTATTACTATGTACCCTCGTGGAGTAATACTATAGTAGCCTCGTGGAGCATTACTATAGTAGCCTCGTAGAGCAGTGCTATAGTAGCCTCGTGGAGTAATACTATAGTACCCTCGTAGAGTATTTCTATAGTAGCCTTGTGGAGTATTACTATAGTAGCCTCGTGGAGCATTACTATAGTAGCCTCGTGGAGCATTACTATAGTAGCCTCGTGGAGCATTACTATAGAAGCCTCGTGGAGCATTACTATAGTAGCCTCGTGGAGCATTACTATAGAAGCCTCGTGGAGCATTACTATAGAGCCTGTACATTACTATAGAGCCTCGTGGAGCATTACTATAGTAGCCTCGTGGAGCATTACTATAGTAGCCTCGTGGAGCATTACTATAGAAGCCTCGTGGAGCATTACTATAGTAGCCTCGTGGAGCATTACTATAGAAGCCTCGTGGAGCATTACTATAGTAGCCTCGTGGAGCATTACTATAGAAGCCTCTCGTGGAGCATTACTATAGTAGCCTCGTGGAGCATTACTATAGTAGCCTCGTGGAGCATTACTATAGAAGCCTCGTGGAGCATTACTATAGAAGCCTCGTGGAGCATTACTATAGTAGCCTCGTGGAGCATTACTATAGAAGCCTCGTGGAGCATTACTATAGAAGCCTCGTGGAGCATTACTATAGTAGCCTCGTGGAGCATTACTATAGTAGCCTGGATACTATAGAAGCCTCGTGGAGCATTACTATAGAAGCCTCGTGGAGCATTACTATAGTAGCCTCGTGGAGCATTACTATAGAAGCCTCGTGGAGCATTACTATAGAAGCCTCGTGGAGCATTACTATAGTAGCCTCGTGGAGCATTACTATAGTAGCCTCGTGGAGTATTACTATAGTAGCCTCGTGGAGCATTACTATAGTAGCCTCGTGGAGCATTACTATAGTAGCCTCGTGGAGCATTACTATAGTAGCCTCGTGGAGTATTACTATAGTAGCCTCGTGGAGCATTACTATAGAAGCCTCGTGGAGCATTACTATAGTAGCCTCGTGGAGCATTACTATAGTAGCCTCGTGGAGCATTACTATAGTAGCCTCGTGGAGCATTACTATAGTAGCCTCGTGGAGTATTACTATAGTAGCCTCGTGGAGCATTACTATAGTAGCCTCGTGGAGCATTACTATAGTAGCCTCGTGGAGCATTACTATAGAAGCCTCGTGGAGCATTACTATAGAAGCCTGTGGAGCACAAGTAGCCTCGTGGAGCATTACTATAGTAGCCTCGTGGAGCATTACTATAGAAGCCTCATGGAGCATTACTATAGAAGCCTCGTGGAGCATTACTATAGTACTCTCGTGGAGTAATACTATAGTAGCCTCGTGGAGTAACTCACAGTTCACTCAAATAATCTAAATTAAAACGCACAGTGAGACACAAGCAGCAGGAACAGAGAGACACAGTTCTACTGTGAGTGTCTCCCGGATGAATGAGCTGACAAGTACACCCTGTAGGAACAAAGAAATGGGTGAGACACAAACACGAACTACACACAAATACATGGTACGTGACATTTCCAAGTGTCCCTCGTGACTGGACTGGCCTTTAACAAACAAGTCACCTGAAGCTAAAGACAGCGAGCGAAGGAAGAGGAAGAAGAAGAAGAAGAAGAGAAGACTTTCGTTTTATAAGCTGCTTTGTGTTTTCTTCAGAAACTATTTTCTCTCCCATCGTTTCATAAATCCCAAGGCCCCGGATAAATGCGCGGAAGAATAACAGCTCGGAGGACACAAAAAGAAGCGTTTTGTGAAGTGGATTTCATCACATCTCGCTGGAATGCTAAAGAAGCCGCGGCGCCGACACTCTTCATCCACCAGCCGTGAGACTGTGGCGGTAAATTTGCTGCAGTGAACATGTTTGGGTTCGTTTGCACTTGTTTACCAGTGACTTAGTGACCGGCCGACGGATACACAACACAGACAGTCGTGTGCGAGCGACGACAATCAATCACAACAAGTACGTTTGTAATTACCGCGAGTAAATCATGGGAGTACGGCTGCGAGTGATCAGCGATATGTGTTCGCTCTTCATCGCCGCCGTAGATCACGCGCCCGATACCGTTGCTGGATTTATGCCTCGTGCGCTCAAGGAGCTGGAGGTCAGAAAAACAGCTAAGTTTTATTGATACACAACAATAATTCTGCTGAGTGTGTGTCCTTGTGTCGGAGCTCACGCTTGACTTTGTTGCATCCGATACAGTCGCAGGAAAACCACTCGTATGAAGAGAGAAACTCACTGAAGTGCAAACATCAGAAGGAACAAGAAAAACACACAAAGCAAGGTGAACACAAATAACACAAGGGCAAACTAGAACACAACGTTGTAGGTGAGAAATGAAACAAAGGGACATCATTTAAAAAAGACACACAAATATTAGTATGAAGATGGAAACTAAAACACAAGCATTCGGTGCACAAGCATAAAGTATTGTGTATATATTAAAAACACGCACAGCTGGAGGAACAAAAATGAACACAAAAACACAATTCAAGAGGAAAATGACAATAAAAAAGAAAAAAAAAACACTCAATGAAATGACACACAAAAATAGAAGAAAAAAAAACACAAAAAGGATACATGAAAAAACACATGTCAAGACTTGCAAAAGAAACACACAAACATGGAAACACAAAAACATATATACACACACACACATATATACACCCACACACATACATGCATAAAATTGTATTTTGATTGTAGTTATTTAAGGATATATATTAAAAGTGTGTTTGAAATAAATAATACAAATTCTACAAAACGTTTTTTAAATTAACAATTAACATAAAAATATTTGATGTGTTTGTTATTTTTTTAGTTCAAAAATAACTAATAAATAATACTTGATGTCATCAGTCATTACGTCCTTTGCAGCTAAGAGAATTAGGAAATAAGATGACTGAGGACGAGAGGATACAGTGACTCCAGCAGCTTTTAAAGCTGATGTTTGGACATATTTTAGTTTGAAAAGAAATGAAACAACTTCGTCAAGAGTCATGTTGTCTGTAAATACTACAACACCAGAGTCAAGTACTGGACAATACTATAAATATATACTTGTTACTACACTATCACAACACCAGAGTCAAGTACTGGACAATACTATAAATATATACTTGTTACTACACTATCACAACACCAGAGTCAAGTACTGGACAATGCTATAAATATATACTTGTTACTACACTATCACAACACCAGAGTCAAGTACTGGACAATACTATAAATATATACTTGTTACTACACTATCACAACACCAGAGTCAAGTACTGGACAATACTACACATATATACTTGTTACTACACTATCACAACACCAGAGTCAAGTACTGGACAATACTACACATATAAACTTGTTACTACACTATCACAACACCAGAGTCAAGTACTGGACAATACTACACATATAAGCTTGTTACTACACTATTACAACACCAGAGTCAAGTACTGGACAATGCTATAAATATATACTTGTTACTACAACTACACATATACTGTACAACACCAGAGTCAAGTACTGGACAATACTACACATATATACTTGTTACTACACTATCACAACACCAGAGTCAAGTACTGGACAATACTACACATATATATACTTGTTACTACACTATCACAACACCAGAGTCAAGTACTGGACAATACTATAAATATATACTTGTTACTACACTATCACAACACCAGAGTCAAGTACTGGACAATACTACACATATATACTTGTTACTACACTATCACAACACCAGAGTCAAGTACTGGACAATACTACACATATATACTTGTTACTACACTATCACAACACCAGAGTCAAGTACTGGACAATACTACACATATAAACTTGTTACTACACTATCACAACACCAGAGTCAAGTACTGGACAATACTACACATATATTACACTTACCAGGTAAGTACTGGACAATACTAACATATATACTTGTTACTACACTATCACAACACCAGAGTCAAGTACTCAACAATACTACACACATATATACTTGTTACTACACTATCACAACACCAGAGTCAAGTACTGGACAATACCAAAAATATATACTTGTTACTACACTACCACAACACCAGAGTCAATTACTGGACAATACTATAAATATATACTTGTTACTACACTACCACAACACCAGAGTCAATTACTGGACAATACTACACATATAAACTTGTTACTACACTATCACAACACCAGAGTCAAGTACTCAACAATACTACACACATATATACTTGTTACTACACTATCACAACACCAGAGTCAAGTACTGGACAATACTATAAATATATACTTGTTACTACACTATCACAACACCAGAGTCAAGTACTGGACAATACTACACATATATATACTTGTTACTACACTATCACAACACCAAAGTCAAGTACTGGACAATACTACACATATATACTTGTTACTACACTATCACTATATATAACTATATATCGTATCCTTGTATCGTGATACGTATCAAAACAATCTTGATAAATAAATGATAAACATCCAGTGTAATGTCATTACATTTTTGTAAGAATTCATTTTAGTAACTAAATTAACTAAAAAGTATTGTTAAGGAGCAGGTATGGAAGTGAAAGTATTGGTAAATTTCTGTGCTAATACCCATCTCTACCGTCACCACAAGTTGGCGCTGCATCCATGTTCCAACAGCTCCGGCGAGTGTCGTCTCAGCCACTGCAACCTACTTTGGATTCAGACTCTGAACCCGGCTAGCTGGGAGGCTCAGAAGTGAATCCATGTGCGATGACCATCAAATCCGAACAGACACTCCGCCGCACCTGTCACCGGCCAATCACGGCGTCCGGATCCCCCATCCCGCCCCGGCGCCCGAGTGTTCCTGGTGCCCTCTGAGGCAGCAACAAGCGCTGCACTCTCGCCGCCGAGAGAGGAGAAGAAAAAGAAAATGAAAAAGAGGGAAGCGAGGGTCTCTGCGGGATTGTCTGCCCGGCACCGGAGCGAGAACACTCAGAGAGCTTAAAGTGATATAAATGTCCCTGAATGACAGCGTAAATCTGTATGATGACAAATAACCTCTTTGAAGCCGGCACCGCGGCGAATGGGATCTGGCTTCTGTATTTGAAGGCGGCGGCAGGACTTGAGAAGGAGCCCGGCACCATGTCAGAGAGGCCGTTTTAGTGCCGCTTATCTGAATAAGAGTGACACGCTTGCTTACTTTTACACACAATCACCTGGCAACCCAAACCTCCCCCGACGAGGAACACAATAAAACCCGCCCGGATTCATGGCGGCGCCGTTCTCTCCGCCTAATTCATCACAATCCCGCGTCCATTTGCTGGGAATAATGCATAAACTTAGCAGCTCGCCGCGCGGCGCCGATTGAAATGGACTCGGAGAAATGAGCAATTTCCCAGTGGAAGGATTGGGAATTTTGCGAGGCGGCAGGCGGCCGACCTGCCATCCATCAGCGGGCGCCGGCCGGCGGGAGGCTGAGCGAGTCCAGCAAACACTCAGCGGCGTCTGACAGGTGAGGCCGGACACCTGAGCGAGAGAAGCAGCAGGTGAAGAAGGTTTGTTTGAGAGACGCTCGTGGGTTTGAGTCGCTATCGAGTCCAATTGTTACTGAAAAAAATAGATGTTATATTTCTTTCAATTTTTGTCCTTGAATTCTTTGACTCTTATTTGTACAAGTTATTCATACGTGTCACGTTAAGAATCTGATTGAAAGATCAAATAATAGAGAATGTTCTTTCTCTCCATCATGACCATGTTTTACACTTTATTACTTTATAAAGTTGCTCTGAAATCTGGACGAACGAGAGGTTACGAGAGTCCATGATGACGTAATAATAGCTGTAATGTCACACTTTGTTTATACAACGAGTCCCTTGGAGGTGGAGACTTCCGGGATGTATGACGTGCGGTGACAAACCTCCACGCTTGACCAATCACAGCAGAGTGGATCACATGGTCATGATGAGGAAGTTACTGCATCTTGGAGACGAAGAAGATTCACTACATGTCAGGAGAGTTGATCAGTAGTTGACCTTTAACCCCTCAGAACATGATGAGTTTAAGAGGAAATGCTTCATATTTGATCACAAGAGAATTTTAGGGTTTTGTTTGGCAGAATTACAAGAATTAGATGCTTAAAGTGAAAATTTAAACGTCACTCATTTTTTCCTCACCCTCGACTAATGATCTTCAGAGTAATCTGTTCTTTTTATAGACAAACATGTTTGTTCATTTTAATGTAGCGACTGGAGCTCAGTTGTCTTCGTCTTCATCTTCGTCCAAAAGACACTTAAAAACATCTAAATACCTTCAAACTGCTCGTCTGTAACTTTGGGTGAACTATCACTTTCAGACTGAAGGTGGACCAGGAAGTGGGATCTGATGTGAGCCAGGTTTAGTGGAACTATAAGTCTGTGGTAAGACCTCAGACTCCCAGGTAGAAGACCAGGTATAGTAGTACCAAGGGGGTTTAAAACAACAGTACATACTGAATATACTGCTCATTTCTAATATTTAATGAGTCAGCAAATACAATATTATCGACAGCAACAGTTAAAGAATGAAAAAGAAAACTAGATCTAGTGGAAGGAGAAGATGGAAAGAATGGTTACGACCAATAAAAAGTGTTAAAATACAGTGGCTAGAAAAATAGAAACAAAACCTCCATGATTACAACTTAGATGTTCTACTCACCCTCACGTCTACTAATGTTGGATTCTTTTCAGAGTCGCCTGTTCTTTTTAGAGTTATAGACAAAATTGTTTGTTCATTTTAATGTAGCGACTGGAGTCTTCATCTTGGTCCAAAAAGACACTTAAAAACATCCAAATACCTTCAAACTGCTCGTCTGTAACTTTGGGTGAACTATCACTTTCAGACTGAAGGTGGACCAGGAAGTGGGATCTGATGTGAGCCAGGTTTAGTGGAACTATAAGTCTGTGATAAGACCTCAGACTCCCAGGTAGAAGACCAGGTATAGTAGAACCAAGGGGGCTTAAAACAACGAAATATATTCTACACATTTATAATATTTAATGAGTGTTCAAACACAATATTATCAATAATAACAGATTAAGAATTTTAAACAAAAGACAGGATGGAACGAATGGTTACGACCAATAAAAAGTGTTAACTGTAAAAATACAGTGGCTAGAAAAGTAGAAACAAAACCTCCCTGACTACAACTTAGATGTTCTTCTCACCCTCATGTCGACTAATTATTTATTTTCAGAGTCATCTGTTCTTTTTAGAGGTAAAGACAAAAACACCTTCATGCTGCTCGACTGTAACGTCCTCTTGTGTTGAAGCTCGACAAGGATTTTCCAGTGACACAGGCCACACTGAGATGTCATGTATAAATATATACAGTATATATATATTTATATATATATATATATTGGAAGAGATTCTGTTGCCAACATATTTCTTGTTTTCTCAAAAGCAACACAACAACGCGAACAATGAAAGTAATTAAAACTTCTCCGAAGACGAGCTGCTGCGTGGAGCCGCATGGATTTCCTCCTTGAGTTCTGGTCGTAATGGACCAAACCGACTCCCAGCCAAGACTGCCAGCACAGAACCGGGTCGACGCGTCGAACAATCTCACTCCGCACTTTTGTTCACAGTCACAAAAAAAACAAAAAAAAACAACAACAATTTGTCGAGTCGTCACTGCCGCCGAGGCGACCCCGAAGTGCTTAGTCGTGATTAGTTAACTGGTTTAATGAAGTATGTTGATTTGTAATTTGTAGCTTTGCAAGAAAGATGTAAGAAATAATGCTGTTAATGATGATGATGGTGTTAATGACGGCGGCCGGTGGCAGCAGCAGCGTTGATGAGTTTCCTCAGAAGAGCAAACTGTGACTAACGGCAGCATCTGTTTCCTGTTCGGATCGGGGTGGGCGTGGCCACGGCATCTTCTCGCCGTGTTGAGACATGTGGCGAGAGTTTTTATAAATCATGTGAGCGCCACTCGCCGGCCTCAAAAGAAGGCAGCGTGAACACAGCTTCTCCTTCTCGCTGGCATCCAGCTCAGGAAACATATCTGATCTCATTTCCAGCGTCTCCAATCCCTCGCTTCATCTCGGCAGGAGCTCGGCGGTATCGCCTCGGCTCCAGGTGACTCGCCGTAAATCTCCTTCATGCGATTGAGTCCGGCTCTTTCTTTTCATCCCGGCGTTCCTGATCCAGCTAAACGACGGCGTCAATGCCGCGGCGAACGATTGATCCACGCTTCATCACAGAGGACGGGGAAAGCTAGCATCAGATCGACAGGATTAGACTTAATCTGATTATTGCCATTCAGGAGAGGCAACGAGAAGCAACAACCGTGAGTCGTGACCGTCAACGTATGTTTTCACCTGCCGACGAGAACCAGGGGCCTGAAGGTCTGAAGGATATACGCTTGAAAAGATATCGTTGCCTCAACAAGAACGATGAAACAAAATTGAGTAGATCACGGAAGCAGCTTCCGGGTCATGAACTCTGATAGAAGTGGTGTCACAAGTAGGATGTCAACATTATGTTGTAAAATAAATTGGGAAAAATCCCAATGAAGTAAAACAATAAATGTTACTTTAAGACACAAACTCTCAACTTCCCAACTACATAAAAGTTCATTTGGTTACACAACAAATGAACCATTAATACACTATTCATTCACAGGTATATTGACAGCTTATTAACTATTAAAAAGTACTTATTGTTCATTGTTACTATATTTACCCTTGATAACCCAATATTAAGGAGTTTACTCTCAACTACAAATGAATTACTGAATTTTAACAGGAAGTGAAGAAAAAGTTAAAGATAAACTTTGGTAAAAACTAGCTTCTCTCTATTTAACCGTTATTAGGTGTAAGTGCCATGAGAGAAATAATTCATTGTTAAAACTATATTTTAAAGTAAAAAAGGATATCGTTTGACTTTGGTAAGTCGTGTCACTAATGACAAAATCCAGACCACCATCTGGATCTGGGGCTGTTTGAAGGATTTGTCGTTCATGAATGAGATTTTAGAAGTTTGACCTCCGATGAGCAGATGAAGGTTAATGTTGATAAATATTTAATTGCTTAAGACGATATAAGGTTCATTAAAGATGCTTGTCAACAACAAAAAAGAAATATACAGTGAGAGTAACAGTGATAAATAAGTGACATAAAGTGCCCAAGATAGAAAAATCACACTCGTACTTCCGGTTATATAAAGTTTAGTAAACACATCGTTTTGTTCATGACTAATGACAAAATCCAGACCACCATCTGGATCTGGGGCTGTTTGAAGGATTTGTCCTTCATGAAGCTCTTCACTACTTCACAGAGGCTGGAGGATCTCCAGGGATGCAGAGCTCGTCTCGTCCGATTCCGATCACGCCTCAAACTCAAGAGGATCCGTGAGTGTTTCAGATTATATTTTTTCTTTACGCTGATGATGTGTTTGTCTCTTTCTCTTGTGTTCAGGAGACAATGTTAATGCTCTCGGCTCCACCTGAGGTCCGACCCAAAGAAAGAGGAAACAATCTTGTGTCCTTTATATTAATGCTCCTGTTCCAGAGGTTCTTTGATCACGAGCAGCAAACGATCTTAAGCTCCGCCCATTAATACAATTATTTAAATAAATAACAAATCAACCTCTAAGTATAGAAATTATTGAGTTTGAACATTTGAAACAAATTAAATTCAACCATTAAATATTCTGACGACACTGATATACTTTGTCAGGCTTGGCAGAGGTCTGCGCTCTCTGAGTGCTTCTCTGTTTACACATGGGTCTGACGTCGTCCTCTAGAAAGTCAGTAGTAACACAAACGGCGTCACAGTGAGGATGTGAAGACACGATACAAAGATGTTGTTTTAAATGTTTGGGGGTCACAAGAGATTTCTGTCCGATTCATCTTGAGACACTTTTGTCGCGAACAAACACCAGATTCCGAGAATCTTCCGTGTCATTCGTAGCAGTTCTACATCCATTACGAAGCCTAAGAGGTCATGTGTTCCACGGAGTAGGATGGAAGACCGAGGTCTGAAAGGTTATACACGACCTTCTGCTGAAAACTTCCTGGGCTGCTTCCAAGAGCGCTTGTTTTCTTCCAAAGGTTCCTGGACTGTTTCAAATTCTATTCATGCCCCGGCGTAAAGGTGAACCACCTGCAACAGCGTGTTTACATCGATTCATATCTGCTTCGTATCCGTGTTTTCGAGACAGAGGTTTTCGGGGTATTTGGCCGGGTCGGAGTCGCGCCACCCGCCCGGTCGGTTCAAAGGAGTAAATAGAGAAAACAATATGCCTCCATCTGTCGGGCGGCGAGCTGGCGCGCTCACCTCCAATCACAGATTTAGCATCTATTCTGCTCCCCCGACTGGAGCTGACTGGATGTCCGCGGGGATTCAAGCGTCCTCTGCAGCACTGCCAAAGGTCACACAGCAGAGGTATGGCTTTCTAATGCAATGCCCTTTTGTGGCGCCGCGGCCGCATTGTATTCTCCTCACACTCGCCGGCGCGAGGCTGGATAAGGAGAGTGGCATTGACAGCACTTGCAAAGGGCACTCATACAGATAATCCGGCCCAATGGCTCGTCTTTATTGAGATGAAGGCGCCGCCGCTTCTCATTTCATAGCAACAAAACAAAACTCTTGCAGTGAGGTCGTGGGCCTGGTGGGGAAACGTTCCTGCTTCAATGTGCTGCTTCTCCAGGGTCTCGACGGTCAAAAACTGCAGTTTTCTTTTACTACGATGATCTGAAGAGAGCGTGACGTTATCTGTAGTCGCGCCAATAACATCATTTTAGTTACATTTTAGTACTTCACTCGAGGGAGTTGAAGGTTTGAAACTTTTTTCTTTGGTTCTCCCACTTTTCTGTTGGTCAGTTCATGATCCGGGAACGCAAGCCCAATGGTCTGTTTTGAGTCGCCATGTTTTTATGGCGAGGGGAAGAAATGTTTTAGCAAACCTGAAAAAAATGATGTGTTTACTAAACTATTTATAACCGGAAGTACGAGTGTGATTTTTTTCTGTCTTGGACACTTATGTCACTTATTTATCACTGTTACTCTCACTGGATTTTTCTTTTTTATCGTTGACAAGCATCTTTAATGAACCTTATATCGTCTTAAACATTTAAATATTTATCAACATTAACCTTCATCTGCTCATTGGAGGTCAAACTTCTAAAATCTCATTCGAACAAACAACAGAAATGCAAAAAAAAAACTTGACACTAGAAGAAAAAACCCAAGTGTTATTGAAGTAGTTTCGCAGGATTTTTAAGTGAGTGTTTACCGGAGAGTTTGCCAAAGTGGCCTGAGATGATGCAAGGAGGTCCTGACGAGGAGCCAGAACCAGAGGAAACATCTGCCAGGCGTCAGGCTCCATCAGCAGAGTGGCCTGGATCAGGCCGGCAGATGGTGGAGAGTCTCACAGACGCTGCAGCTCCAACACAACAGGAGCGGAATAAACACATGTTGTGCGTCATCGAGGAGAGCAACACAACGTGTGCATCGCTGGGTCGAACTGACCTGCACAAGTGTTTCCAAGAGTGATCTATAGGAGCTGAAGAGAATCTCTTGTTTATCACGTTAACGTCTGCTGGATAAAACCCAACACTTCTCATATTCAGAGGTTGCTGGTTCAATTTCCATTGATGAATAAAAACAATGGATTAGGTTCGTGTTTATTTAAACAAGTTAAAATATAAATACATAATTGGCAGTAAAAGATCAATAAAAAATAATAAATAATTGCAGAAATTAAATTTTATATAAAAAAGTTTCATGAAAATGTTGAAAACAATTAAATTTATAAAAATAAAAAAAAGGCTTTTTCTCACGTCTTGTACATTTAATAAGATTGAATAAATGCACGAACAATTAAATTCAATCAAATTCAATTAAATACAACCCTTATGTCTGAGGACCAGATGAATATAAGTACACAACTGTGTTCATGTCTCAGTCTCAGTCGTCAAGGAACTCCATTGTGTTTATTTCTGTTGCGATGTAACTGCACAAGTTTAAAATAAACTGAACTGAATAAGACGTCATTACATTCTCTGCAGCTGAAGGAACATTGAATAGAACAAACTAAGGTGTGCGTGTTTGTGTGTGTTGTTGTGATGTGTGACTCTATTGTATCATCAGTGTGTGTGTGTTGTTGTGATGTGTGACTCTATTGTATCATCGGTGAGTGTGTAATAGAGTCACACATCACAACAACACACACACACTGATGATACAATAGAGTCACACATCACAACAACACACACACACACTGATGATACAATAGAGTCACACATCACAACAACACACACACACACTGATGATACAATAGAGTCACACATCACAACAACACACACACACTGTTGATACAATAGAGTCACACATCACAACAACACACACACACTGATGATACAATAGAGTCACACATCACAACAACACACACACACACTGTTGATACAATAGAGTCACACATCACAACAACACACACACACACTGATGATACAATAGAGTCACACATCACAACAACACACACACACACTGATGATACAATAGAGTCACACATAGACACTGGTCAACTTCTCACTAATAATAATTGACGATTAATTTCATGGACATCAACAGCTGGAAACCGACTCAAGAGCTTAAGTTTCTTATAGTTTCTACAGAAAGTACAGCCTTTAAGTGCTTAAATATTTATAATATTACCACAGAAATATATTGCTTTCCTGCTCAAGTTCTTCTGCCTGAAGCTATAAAGTATCTCCAAGAAGCATCTCTGCTCTCAGTTAATATAAAGTCAGATTTACATTACGCGTGTATTCAGTTTCATTCTCAACATGTATTATTATTAATAAAATACTTTAAGTTTTACTTGTGACTTGTAGACTGGTGTAGGAATGTTTTGTTGACTATTTTTCAATAATTTGTTTTATTTTCACAGTCAGAGAAACTCCTTTAAGGTTCAGGACGAAGCAGATTTTCCCAGGTGACCTGCCAGGACATAGTACCTGGTCACGTGACCTACAGACTGCATTATTAACAATACTTGCAAGCGGACGATCAGAACCAAAGTCATGGGTAGAATTTTAAAACAAACCCCAGTAACCAGGGGAAAATGATACAGGGAACAATAGAGTCAATGCTACCAGGGAATACGAGAGTCCAATAGATGATCTGACACCACGGACTGGAACAAGGAAGTAGCAGCGGAAGGGTGTGAATTACAGAATGATTCAATCATGGTGTTATTAATTGTCACAAGTTAATAGAGAAGATCGACACCGAAATAAAAGCATGAAAATGATGCCGACGGTACAAAAGAGTCGTCGATTTACAAAACACTTCACACTAATAACATTTGTACGCGTCCCAAAGTAGTAAATGTATTTTAATGTAGATAGAAACAGGAGAATAAGCTCATGTTGTTAATCGTCTATTATCAAAGTTAACATTTGACATTCATTAACATTAGATTAGTCACATGAAAGTGATAGTTCAACCAAACTTTAATTCCACTCATTTTCTACTCCACACTCATGTCTAAGTCAGAAATGTAAGTCTATACTTTGATTTTGTTCTTAGCAGAAGCTGCTGTTCCTTCAGTGTAAACAAACAAACTTAAAATATAGATTATTTAAGTTTCTTATGATCATTTCTTCTCATGTGGATCTTCAATGACAGTCGTTACAGTCGAGCAGTTTGAAGGTATCTGGATGTTTTTAAGAGACTTTTTGGACGAAGATGAAGACGAAGACAACTGAGCCCCAGTCGCTACATTAAAATGAACAAACATTTTCGTCTCTAAAAAGAACAGATTACTCTGAAGATAATTAGTCGACATGATGGTGAGGAGAAAATGAGTGACGTTTAAATTTTCACTTCAAGCATCTAATGCTTGTTGTTCTGCCAAACAAAGCCCTAAAATACACTTTTGATCAAATGTGAAGCATTTCCTCTTAAACTCACCACGTTGTTTGGGGTTAAAGGTCAACTACTGATCAACTCTCCTGACATGTAGTGAATGTTCTTCAAGATGCAGTACAAGAAATATTTTTGTCTGGAACTCTAAAAAGAACAGATTACTCTGAAAATAATCCCAAAACTAAGTTGACATGAGGGTGAGTATAAAAGAACCTTTACGCCCCGGGTCACTGGGATCTGTACGTCATTCCTTAACAACCCTGAGCCTACAGAAGGAAAGGTCGTGTTTGTTCCACATGTTTCCTGATTCGTGTTGGGCTGATGTTCCCGAACCCACTGCGTGTTTGTGTCGACGCTCTCCAAACCCTGACGTAACCGGTGGCAAGAGAAGACAATGGGTGTCGTCTGCTTTTGGGACTGGTCTGAAAACGAGTCATTTATCAGCTCCTGGCAATTAGAGCACATTATCTCGGTAATGACTGTTATTATCACAGTTTAGAAGAGCAGCATTTGTTCGCGGCCGTGTTCACCACATCACACGCGATTCTCTTATTATGCTAAAATTCTTATTAAAAATCTGAAAGTGCAATTATGTCAGCCGGCGAAGAGTCATTAAATCCAACATGAAAGCCTTCTCTGGTATCAAATGGCGAGCTTTCGCCTCGGCGCTCTCCAAACTCCCGAGCTCCGAGTCGGCGGCGCCGCCAAGCTCTGTCACGCTCCACGAAGGCCCAACAAAAGACGCCGCGGCTCCCATTAGCCACGTCAACAAATCACAGAGCGAAATGAGACGCTTTTTCTACTGAAACAATGGATTCCCCAGCGGAGAAAATATGGCCAGAGATGAAAACCAATAATGAAGCACGTGTTTTTGAGATTGTGGGCTCGAGTGAAACCGACGCCATTCATGCTAAAGAGACTCCAGAAGACGGATGGAAGCGAGAACGAGGAGTGTTTGTGATTCAAAGGCTGAGAGACACGACTTAACAGTCCAAGCCAGACGCACACATTCATCCGACGCTATTAGGGGGAAAAATCTCTTCTTGGAAAGAATCCTCCAGGATTTGCTGGGAAAAGTCATCAACGTCACCGTCGCCCTCGTCTGATATCGCCACGGAAACCGTCACAGAAAATGCATGAATGTTTGGATCGAAACATGACGGAGGTTTGATCGTTGATTCCATCGAATCCTGTCAAACTCATTTGATGGTTTTGAACGGTTTTAGTCGGAAATGTGTCTAAAATGCTGATCCATGAGGAATTGATGAAATTTCTGGAAGAATTGATGTATGTTTGCATTTCAAAACCAGTGTCTCTAATACTTCTCTTAGTACACTAGAAGTTAGTATGCATTAGGATAGTGTACGTACTAACTAGTAACTAATCCTCCACAGATAGTATGTCTCAAATCAAACTCTGCTGCTACACACTAACAGGAAATGACGCGACAGCTTCTTCTTCTACTACTATTTAAGGATGATTTCAAGCAGCTGTAGGAACACTATCGCCACCTGCTGGCAGCACGTTTGGTTTCAAGAAACATGAGAAATATTGATGAGATATTTACGCTGGTATCTGCAGCGAAGACGTGTCGTCCTCGTACTGCTGCTGAAAATACACATGTAAATATATATATATATATATATATATACACATATATACATATATATGACGTAACTTCTGTTACTAAGATGGAGTCGTTTAGTGTAGAAAGTGTCCATCAATCCATACTCAGTTTTGTGTGTGTTTTAGTGTCAATCTAGTGTGTATGGAGCACTACACTTACATACTAAGAATTGAGACGCACTTATGCACTAAAAATACTAATATTTAAGTACACAAGTATGTGATTAGAGACACAGCTCAGGTCTGAACACAAGTGGCCGTTTTTTTCCCTCTTAAACTTTCCTTGATAGTGTGACGAGCTAATGACGCTTCGTGAAGTATCGGCCACTAGATGGCAATCTTTGCTGAATAATCTTCGGCTTCGAGAGAATATATTTCATCTACTTTCATCATTGGTAAAGTTTTTTATCTTAATATTATCAGTGATATTCGTGGAGGTTGAGAATGCTTCAGTACAACAGTTTGACTTCAACGACAATGACTTTAACGATAAACGATTTGTTGTATTAAAAACACCTGTAGGTGGCGCTCTCTCTGTTTCACAGTCGCCTGATGTTCAGTGAGAGGAACTCGACGAGAGAAGAAACACCTCCTGGGCTCAGGTGATGGAGAGAGTCTCGAGGGAGGAGAGGATCAGAGATCGTCCACGAGCCGAGGAGGGACGTCTGCATCTGTGCTCCTGCTGAGACCCCAGAACAGCTGCTCTCACGGAGGGTCTTTACGTCTGACAGAGTATTGATTCCTGCAGTCTCCTGTGTGACAGCGCTGCATTAGAGCTCACACACACACACACACACACACACACCCCGCTCACCTCACACCCTGCTGACCCCGACACAGATGGCTGGAGAGTCTGTCACTCACAGGACGGTCAGAGATCAACACTAGGACCAGAGTTTAGGAATTTATGAAGCTTGTGACAAAAGTTTGACAAAAGTCTGATCACATCAGGAATCAAACCATTATTTTAAACTCTTATATATCAAACTCTCTCAAGTCTTTAATGACATTTAATCGGTTTTATATCAACAGAAAAATCCCGACTTGTGGCTCGTCTACCAGAGATTCACATATAAATAAACACATCCTAACATCCCGAACGTAATTCTTTCATTTGAGTTTTTCCAATATTTATTCCAGCTCACTTTTGTACCTTTCATGGTTTCTTCCGTGACAAGCTAATCCTGGAGATCTCAGCGCCTCTACCTGAGCACACCTGCCATCCCAGATCACCTTTATTAACTGGAATATTAACCTGCAGCGCAGCCACAGCTGACACTTTGATTGTTTTAGTTACACAATAATGACAGCGGGCTCTAAACAAATAACACATAAATCAGATCAGTAATCAGATTTAGGTTTGATGTATGTGGGCCAGCGTGTTATTGGGTTAGCTGATGGGTGACACCAGACACACACAGAGACACACACACACACACACACACACACACACACACACACACACACACACACACACACACACACACACACACACACAGGTCCTGTGATTTCCATCTGAAGATGAGGTATTAAGTCATCACGGGAGGAAGTTTTATGAGACTTCAATTTTTTCTAAATGACTTTGGAAAAGATAATTAATCTGATAACGTGATTCATGATTGGTCGACCGAGTCCAGATTAAAAATCCTAAATTTCTCCTCATAGTTTATGCAGATGTTCTTCCTGCTCAGTGAGAGCGACTCGAACTTAGAGACGAAAAAGAAAGCATCTTAAAAGTATTTAAAAGAAACTTCTTACTAATAATTATTATTCTTAGGGATTATTTTGGCAGATGTGTTTAAATAACATACAGACATATACAGTGTCTTCACTACACAACTGTATCGTGATACAGTGTCTTCACTACACAACTGTATCATGATACATTGTCTTCACTACACAACTGTATCATGATACAGTGTCTTCACTACACAACTGTATCATGATACATTGTCTTCACTACACAACTGTATCATGATACAGTGTCTTCACTACACAACTTTATCATGATACAGTGTCTTCACTACACAACTGTATCATGATACATTGTCTTCACTACACAACTGTATCATGATACAGTGTCTTCACTACACAACTGTATCATGATACAGTGTCTTCACTACACAACTGTATCATGATACAGTGTCTTCACTACACAACTGTATCATGATACAGTGTCTTCACTACACAACTGTATCATGATACAGTGTCTTCACTACACAACTGTATCATGATACAGTGTCTTCACTACACAACTGTGTCATGATACAGTGTCTTCACTACACAACTTTATCGTGATACAGTGTTTCACTACACAATGTACGGTGTCTTCACTACACAACTGTATCATGATACAGTGTCTTCACTACACAACTGTATCATGATACAATGTCTTCACTACACAACTGTATCATGATACAGTGTCTTCACTACACAACTGTATCATAACAAAGTGTCTTCACTACACAACTGTATCATGATACAGTGTGTTCACTACACAACTGTATCATGATACAGTGTCTTCACTACACAGTTGCACATCAGTTGTGAGAGATAAATTCTATGTTTCAAGCTGGTTCTCTGTGCTCAGCAGTCACTGATGTACTTCAGGTTCAAATACTTAATGACTTCATTGAAAACTGAGCAGCCGGTCGACAGAAACATCACAGAAACACAAACAAACATGGATCCATAGATATTCAGAGGTGAAGGTCACAAACCAAAGTCTCTCGGGTTCCATGAGCTTTCAAAGGTTAATTTTCTGCTTCACCATTTATCAAACCTACACATTAATCAAGGTACTGCGTCAAGATTGTAGTGTTAGTATTTCAACTTGATTCTGATTCTTTTCAATCCAGAAGCTTCAAGTATTCAGGGACACTCGCCTCCTCCATGTTTCAAAGGGAAATCAACGCAAACACCAAGAGCTGCAGTGACTCACGTCCTGATTGTAATCTGGGTTCGTGTCTCTGTTTCTGAAGATCCCGTCAGTGACGTCAGGTTCCTGTCGCTCCGACGATCGTACACTGAAGCAACAGAGTCTGATGAGTTCAGTCTGGAGACCAAGACTCTGATATTTGAAAGACGTAACAGTAAACATTCACCTGCACTCTCACCACAGTTCGCTCAGCTGGTAGAACCAACTTTTTAGAAGTTTGAGGACGTGAGGTTTCAAAGGTTCGATTCCCGCTCCGGGCATTTTATTTTTACTCGAGTAATTTTTTATACTTGAGTCGAATGCTTTGACAGGAATTGAGTTAGAATCGGTTTATTTTATTTTATTTATTTGCAGTGTATTTGTGTGTGTTTGTGATGAGTGTGTAGAAAGTATCTCTGATGTTCTGGTGCAGACGACGGGTTGTTACTAGTTTTATTTTAGTTTTTAAAACATGTGGTTTATTCTGTGTGATGTTTATTATAGTTTAATTAAAATATCTTTCAATTTGTTTATAAACAAGGAGAATAATAAACATTATTTATCTTTAGGTGTACAAGTGTTGATTTCTACATGTTATTAATATTGTCTAGGTTTAGACACTGTATCATGATACAGTTGTGTAGTGAAGACACTGTATCATGAAATTTGTCTAAACTTAGACTTCACTACACATTTGTATCATGATACAGTGTCTTCACTACACAACTGTATCATGATACAGTGTCTTCACTACACAACTGTATCATGATACAGTGTCTTCACTACACAACTGTATCATGATACTTTGCATTTTTATTTAAACAAGGAGCAAAATAAACAAAATATTATCCGTCATTGGGTGTAAAAGTCTTGATTTCTACATGTTATTAATATATAAGTTTAGACAATTTTCGACTGATTCTTTCATTGGTTTAGCAGGAAACATACTGGAAAATAGCGCCACCTAGATTATTGTTCACCAGTCTACCACTGGAACACACTGAAGAACGTTGAATCCAAAGATGGTTTCGCTCTGAAAAGAAAGTGAAACCTCAGGTCACTGTCGTCTGAAGAGGCTTCACTGATCCAGTGGTGGCGTGTCGTCCTGGAATAGATCTGGACTCAAGTCACGGCGAAATATTGTTGCGAGTCAGTGTTTGTGAGATGTTTCCTTAAACCTCTCCATTATCTCTCCACGACCCCAGAGGTCGACGTGGAGTCTTAGTTACACGGAGCGTCTCACGATGGAAGTCCAGTGATCGCTGCACGTCTATATTTGATGAAGGCTCAGGAGGAACCTCTGAGCCTCCGTGCAAACCTGGTCCAGCAGAAGTCATGAAATATGAAGGCGGTAAACAAGTGAGACGCCGGTGATGGACCTGCTGGAGCGAAGAGAAGGTGTTTTTTTTTACTCTTCACGAACCCCACCATCAGACGTCCAAACATCACAGCCACGGACTTCGACTCACACTCGTGTTCGGTTCATGAACCTCCGAGACTTTTAAACGTCTCGTTCAGCAGATCGATCTGAACATCACAGAAGCTCCAGACATCAACCAGTGCATCATATTCTCTTGTAGCAACATCTCGTAGCAACTTATTAAACTCAAAGGTCGTCCAGAAGACGCTCGTCTCATGAGTCGAAGCAGAAGCACACGGATCACAGACACACACTCAGGAATGTGTCAATATTGGGTGAAAAATCAAGTGAAAATAGTGATTTGATGAAAAATAAATATATGTTTGTGCTCAGAGAAGGTTGTTGAGTGTTTGGTGGAAGGTGTGTAGAAATGATGGATATGTGTGTGTGTGTGCGTTTTGAGTTTTTATCTGTGTGTCTTTGTGTACATGAGTGTGTTTGTACTGTGTGTGTGCATGCGTGTGTTTTTGTTTTTATCTGTTTTTTGTGTAATGAAGTGTGTGCCTGCATGCGTGTGTTTTTGTTTTTATCTGTGTGTGTCCGTGCATGCATGCCTGTGAGCATGGCTGTGTGTGTGCATTTGTAAGTGTGTTTGCATGTGCGCGTGCTTCTGTGTGTGTGTGCATGCATGTGAGTGTGCACGTGCATGTATGTGTGTGTAAATGTAGGTGTGTTTTTGTTGCATGCAAGTGAGAGTGTGGGTTGATGTATGTGTGTGTAGGTGGGCATGTGTGTACGTGTGTAATTGTGTGTAATTGTGTGTGTGTTTGCTTGCATATGTGTGTGTTTGTGAGTGTGCATGTGTGTGTGCATGTGTGTGTTTGTGTGCGTGCATGCATATGAGTGTCTGTGTGTGTAAGTGTGCATGCACGCTTGTGTACGTGCGTAATTGTGTGTTTGTGTGTGCGTGTTTGCATGCATATGTGTGTGTGTTTGCGAGCATGCATGTGTGTGTTTGTGTGTGTGCATGCATATGTGTGTATGTGTGTGTAAGTGTGCATGCGCGCGTGTGTAAATGCGTAATTGTGTGTTTGTGTGTGGTGTTTGCATGCATATGTGTGTGTTTGCGAGCGTGCATGTGTGTGTTTGTGTGCCTGCATGCATATGTGTGCATATGTGTGTGTGCATGCATAGGTGTGTGTTTGTGTGTGCATATGTGTGTGTGCATGCATATGTGTGTGTTTGTGTGTGCATATGTGTGTGTGTCAGACCTGTAGGGGGCGCTCTTGTGTTGCTGTGAAGAAGACGCGTCTCGTCGGATCAAAGGTTCGACTCTTGAAACTTGTCGTCTCGAGCTCCTCAGACGTTCAAGTGCAGAAGAGAAGAGAAAAGAAAAGAAAAGAAGAAACGAAGGTTAATAATCGTGTTTCATAATCAAACCTCTTTGTCGAGGCGCCGTGGAAACGCTCGCCCTCGTGTCGGCGCCACCGTGGAGACCATCTGCGTCGAGGGGTCGAAGGTCAGCGGACAATTAGCTTCACTCGCGCCTGAACAGAAAAACATCTTCACACGTTAACAGAGCGAAGACGTCTCGCAATGAAAGGAAAATTCTAACGACACCAGTGTTTTATCAGGAGGACGAGCCGACCCGCGGCTGACCTCTCGTGACCTCAGGTGCGAGATAACGCCGCCGCACAATGAGGGATTATCGGCGGGAAAAAGGGCGCGAGGCTGAGACGAGGGCGAGCGTGTAATAACGAGGGCGGGATCTCCATTGATGGATCAATCCAGAACCTCAGGACCCGAGAGCCGCCGCTGCAACCGGTCCGGCCCAGATAAGGAGGTCATTATTCCCTAAACTTGAATAATCCCTGGATGGAAGAAAAAGGGGGTCCCGAGGGGGTCCAGGCTTCAGAGGGAGACGAGGATGTTGAAACATCACAGAAGAAGAGTCGAGCGTCCGCCGGCCAGAGGGCGTCGGAGCGAAAGGTTGAAGGACTGAAGTCGTGGAGAACTTTCACCTGAACATGTGAAGAAGATCAGCCTGGAACCAGCGAGCGAAGGTCAGCGAGCATCTGGAGAAATGTCAGCGTCCGAGAGACGCTTTCATCTCCTCGCTCAGAACTACGTCTGGTTAGAACACACTTTTATTATAAAGAGTTTTATTGAATTATCTCTTTATTTTCCATGTATTTCAGCTGAAAAGAAGGTTTTTCTTGATTTTTTAAATAATAATAATAATTAATGGATTGAAATAAATATTTAAAAATGCTCAGCACTGAACCAAACTACACTTTTAAAGATAGAAACTGTGAAAATAAATACAAATTAATGAATACGAGTAAATAAGACTTAAATTAAATGACAAGAAAATATATATATTTATATATTTGATTTTATTATATATATTTGATGATACATTTTATGATTTAAAATAATATAATTCCACTCTGGTGCAAAAATAAAAACAAAAATACATGTAAAAGATTAAAATAATACGAAGGAAATTTAACTTAAAAAGGTTTTTCTTCATTTTTAAAATAATATAATAATTAATTGATTAATATATCAATGCGAAGAAAAAAAGGCTTAAATTTAATTAATAAATATATATATAGATTTGATGATACATTTTTTGGATTAAAATAGAAATTTTATTCACTCTGAACGCAAAAACGAAAACACAAATAAATGTAAAAGATAAAAAAAGATTAATAATAATTATTTAAATACGAGTAAATAAGACCTAAATAAAATTTAAAAAAAATTGAATATATTTGATGATACATTTTTAAGTTTAAAAAAAAATTTGATTCCACTCTGAAGGCAAAAATGGAAACAAAAATACATGTAAAAGATAAAGAATAAAATAAAATAATTTAAATACGAGTAAATAAGACTTAAATAAAATAACTACAAAGAAAATGTACCTTAAAAAGGTTTAAAATGAGAAAAAAAAGAAGAAATTAAAAGTATTTCAAAGGAAAATTGGTTTGTTTTCAAAACTTAGAATGAAATGTAGTCTTTTTTTTAATATATAAAGAAATATATTTATAATTTAAAAAAGACACTAATTCTAAAATAAATCAGGAAAACAAAGTGTAAACGAATAACTTTATAAACATTTTAATTTTCATCATAATAACAATAACTTCCTACAATTATTCAAACTGTTCCCTAAAAATAACAAGCTAAGATCGTTCTGTCCCAGCTCCCCAGGGACGGTCCCAGCAGTGGTCAGTGGCGCTGAAGGTCGTCTGCTGCGACCACATAAAAAAGTCACGATGGATCCCACCTGAGAGACCTCCGTCCAGGCGGCGGCGTTAAGCTCGGTCATGTGGAAAATGGCTGCCGAGGCCACGCGTGATGGCGGCCAATGAAGTCTCGGGGATGGTCATCGGCGGCGCCGTAAAAACTAACTGCCGCGACTCCGTCCGAGCGAGGATTCGCCGTTACGTTCCGGCGCCGCCGTTTGACCACGGCTTGTTACCTGGAACCCAGATCTTCACGTGAGACACGACGCTGGACGCTGAACGAGTGCCTGAACCGTCCAATCGGGTCCAGATGATGAGGGAGCGTTCAGGTCCGATGGTGCAGCCTGATGATGTCATCACTGTGTGACTCCAGCCTTCCTCTCACCATCGTAACCAGGAAACGCACGACGGGTTTAACAGAGACTGTTATAGGTTAGTTTACCCAAAATTAAAATCTCATTTTCTGTTATTTCAAGAGTTCTAGACACAAATGTTTGTTCATTTTAATGTAGCGACTGGAGCTCAGTCGTCTTCGTCTTCATCTTCGTCCAAAAAGACACTTAAAAACATCCAAAAACATGTCTTTAACGTCTTTTATTGAAGCTTCAGATGAGAAGAATCAGAAGAAACTTAAACAATTTATCTATATTTCACACTCGTTTGTAGCAGAAGTTTAAACATTAAAAGGCGAGACAGACATGAAGCACTCTGGGTAAATAGTGAGGACAGTAGTCACTTCCTGTTTGTCTCACTCGTTAAAAACATCTGCTTCGAACGAGGATGAAGAGAAAATAAGTGAAGTTTGAGTTTTGGTTGAAAAAACACTTCAAAGAACGAAAGAATCCAAAATGTCGAGCAAAAGAAAAGTAATACGAATAAATCTTGAGGCACAAAATAAAAACTGAATATTAAATAAAGATCAGATCATAGACATCAACTCTAATAAATGTACACATTCTAATGTATAGTATTCACTGATGTACATAGTTTAGATTTTAATGTATTTTATTTTTTCTAATTTGTTTCTTAAAGTGTTCAGTTCTGTCCTTTTTACACGTATGTTACTGTGAACGTCACTGCTGTGGGATCAGTATAAAGTACAATCTAATGTAATCTAATGTAATATAATGTAATGTAATGTAATGTAATATAATATAATATAATATAATATAATGTAATATAATATAATATAATATAACATAATATAATCTAATCTAATATAATGTAATGTAATGTAATGTAATATAATATAATATAATATAATATAATATAATATAATATAATATAATGAATGTAATATAATATAATATAATATAATAATAATATAATGTAATGTAATAATATAAATATAATATAATAATAATGTAATATAATGTAATGTAATGTAATGTAATATAATATAATATAATATAATGTAATGTAATATAATATAATATAATGTAATGTAATGTAATGTAATGTAATGTAATATAATATAATGTAATGTAATGTAATGTAATATAATATAATATAATATAATATAATGTAATGTAATGTAATGTAATGTAATATAATATAATATAATATAATATAATATAATATAATGTAATATAATATAATATAATATAATATAATATAATATAATATAATATAATATAATATAATATAATATAATATAATATAATATAATATAATATAATATAATATAATGTAATATAAATCTTTATTCTATAAAAACATCATCCAAACATACAAATATCAAGTGAACAACATAAATCAAGAGTAAAAAACTCAGTAGAAAAACTTCAGAGAAACAAAACATTTGTTGATTTGTTTAAAAAGATAATATTTGATTAAAAGTATAAAAGCCATTATTGTATTTAAAACACTTAATAAAAAGTATATAACAAATGTAAAAGCTTGAGGTAAAACAATGAAAAAAATAAACAAAACAGTGATAACAAAAATTGATAAATACATCTTGAACATTGTTAAAATACTCTGTGTACTCAAATGGACTCAAAAAAGTATTAAAATATGTGAAATACATAAAGAAATGTGGTGAAAGGTAAAAAAAAATTAAAAAAAAAAACACTGACAACAAAAATAAATCAATTTACTTTATTTAAAAAATACTAAAATATACAAATAAACAATAAAAGAGTAAAAGATCAACAAAAGCAAAGATGGTTCTATTGTCGACACAAAGCTAGAAAAGCAGCAACAAACCCTGAAGATAACAATATATAAAAGTAAAACTACAATACAAATGTTTTCAAGAAAAAAACACTTTTCCTGGAGAGACGTCCTCGTGTCCTTCACGTCTCTCGCTGGACTCTCCTGGTCCTGGGTTCTTAAGTGGATCTGGACCTGAAGCACGTGAGTCTGATGGAAGCCGACAAGACCTCCTCAGACAGAAGCCCCGGCGAGGAGTCAACAGGAAGTGAAAGACTCGACGTCTGGTGATGTTCCAGCTTCATTAGCTGCTGTTTGTCTCGCACACGACAGCTCCATGAATTAGTGAGAAGATGTTCCTTAATTCACAGATACTCACTTTTGTTTGGCTCCAGGCTCGGGAGCCAGTTGGGGGACGGCCAGGGGGGTTTGAGCGACACACTGAAGAGACGCAAACTCCTGCTGGAAGTTCTGGAGAAGTTTTAAAAACAATCTCTTGAACCACGACTGTCTGCTGATAAACTTTTGATATTTGTGACGACATTAGTGTCCACCGGAGGCACCATAGAGCAGAAGATATTCAAACACATGGTTCAGTGGTTGATGTGAAGACACTGTATCATGATATCAATATATAAAATATATACATTAATGATATGTTTCATGATACAATGATTTGTTTCATGATAAAATAATATGTTTCATGATACAATGATCTGTTTCATGATACAATTATCTTTTTTAATGATACAATGATCTGTTTCATGATACAATTATCTGTTTCATGATATAATGAATTGTTTCATGATACAATGATCTGTATCATGATACAATGATCTGTTTCATGATACAATGATCTGTTTCATGATACAATGGTTTGTCCTATGATACGATGATCTGTTTCATGATACAATGATTTGTTTCATGATACAATGATCTGTATCATGATACAATTATCTGTTTCATGATACAATGATCTGTTTCATGATACAATGATCTGTTTCATGATACAATGATCTTTTTCATGATACAATGATTTGTTTCATGATACAATGATCTGTATCATGATACAATGATCTGTTTCATGATACAATGATCTGTTTCATGATACAATGGACTGTTTCATGGTACAATGATCTGTTTCATGATACAATGATCTGTTTCATGATACAATGATCTGTTTCATGATACAATGATTTGTTTCATGATACAATTATCTGTTTCATGATACAATGATCTGTTTCATGATACAATGAACTGTTTCATGATACAATCATCTGTTTCATGATACAATCATCTGTTTCATACTACAATGAACTGTTTCATGATACAATGATCTATTTCATGAAAAAACTGTTCATGATAAATGATTGTTTCATTATACAATCATCTGTATCATGATACAGTGTATTCACTACACAACTGTATCATGATACAGTGTCTTCACTACACAACTGATTGATGATACAGTATATTCACTACACAACTGATTCATGATACAGTGTCTTCACTACACAACTGTATCACGAGGTCTCATCAACGCATCACTAGTTAACTCGGTTCATTTAATAGTCTTGTTAACTTTCAGTTCCTTCAAACATATCAACAGCGCTAAGTGATGACATCATCTTCACTCGACTTCATTTGTGTGGATGTTAAAATCACGTCTGACACACTAATGATGGGATGTCGGGAGGATGTGAGGGACGAGGGGGGGGCGCTATAGAGAGAAAAACCTCTCCTAATGGAAAGAAAAAGATCAATTCCCTCCTGCGACGGCCAGCGTGATGGATCTGACATTCATCACGCCGCTGTCAGCCGACGCGTTGGTTCTTTATTACACCTGAAGATCTGGTTATTCCTGCCTCGGTCGCCGCAGGATTTCAACTCCAGCCTCACATTCATTCCTGCGGACGCCTTACAAGCTGCGCTAATTTGGACTTCAAGTATGATGGAGGGCTTCATTTCCATCGCGAGGAGAGATTGCACCGAAAAGCAGAGATTTTAGAGGAAAAAGAACGACGCACACATGTACAGTCGGATCACACACAAACGCACACGCACTGCAGTGGACACAAAACAGCAGGCAAATGAATATACAAGCCCATTGAGATACACAATACACACAGGGATTACAGTCGCACAAAGACAGACACAGCTGCACCACAACACATAAATATAGACACACTCAGAGAAGTTCACAAAACACACTCATTCATCAACACAACACACAATCACAGTTGTACAAAGATGAAACACACAATTGTAGATCTGCTTTAACACACATGTATGCATACACACAAACACATATACATACACACAGAGACACACTAATTCACTTGTGTAATGCACGCACACATCTCCACAAACACACAAAAGCACTCATGAACACACACACTAATGCACCATACACACACACACACACAGAAACAAGCTCATGCACACACGCACAAACAGACACAGAACGCACTCCTGTACACATACACACACAGACACATACACTAACACACTCAATCACTCTGGCACACAAAGATAAAACTAACACACTTATGCACACGCACACTCATGCACACAAAGACACAGACACACTAATACACTAATGCACAAAAACATTATGCAACCAAACACACTGATGCACAAACATAAACAAAACACACTCCTGCACACACACACACAGACACATTAACTAACACACTCTGGCGCACAAAGACACACACAGGCAGACTAACACACTTTTGCACACACACATTATGCAACCAAACAAACCGATGCACAAACAGACACACACAGAGAGACACACAATAGGACACACAAATGTACATGTAGAGAAAATAGACAACACACAACAGTGACCACACTTAAACAACACAACTGACTGTGACCTCATGTTTTCTTCCTGTGTGTTGCAGTAAAAAAACAAACACACAATTTCTTTCAACACAGTTTCCTCCTCATGCACTCGAGGCCTCACACCAGCAACACAACCAGTCCCTGCGAGCGACACAGATCCAAGAATGAAAGAATCTAAGGCACGGTCTGTCCACTGGGGGGCGCAGTTCAGTTGTGTAACTGCTGCTGTGGTTCTGAAGATGTTTCGACTCGAGTCAGAGTCGCAGCTCGACTGTGAACCGAGAGTTTTTAACACCGATTTCCCGGTCGCTGGTTTATGTCACTTCCTGCCTCGTGTGGCTTCCAGTACTCAGTCAGTGTTTTGAGTCAGATGGTCAAACCTCATGATACAATTATCTTTTTTAATGATACAATGATCTGTTTCATTATATAAGGAACTGTTTCATGATACAATGATCTGTTTCATGATACAATTATCTTTTTTATACAATTATCTTTTTAATGATACAATGATCTTTTCTTGATACAATGATCTGTTTCATGATATAAGGAACTGTTTCATGATACAATGATCTGTTTCATGATATAAGGAACTGTTTCATGATACAATGATCTGTTTCATGATACAATTATCTTTTTTAATGATACAATGATCTGTTTCTTGATACAATTATCTGTTTCATGATATAAGGAACTGTTTCATGATACAATGATCTGTTTCATGATACAATTATCTTTTTTAATGATACAATGATCTGTTTCTTGATACAATTATCTGTTTCATGATATAAGGAACTGTTTCATGATACAATGATCTGTTTCATGATACAATTATCTTTTTTAATGATACAATGATCTGTTTCTTGATACAATGATCTGTTTCATGATATAAGGAACTGTTTCATGATATAAGGAACTGTTTCATGATACAATGATCTGTTTCATGATACAATGATCTGTTTCATGATACAATTATCTTTTTTAATGATACAATGATCTGTTTCTTGATTCAATTATCTGTTTCATGATATAAGGAACTGTTTCATGATACAATGATCTGTTTCATGATACAATGATCTGTTTCATGATACAATGATCTGTTTCATGATACAATGATCTGTTTCATGATACAATTATCTGTTTCATGATATAAGGAACTGTTTCATGATACAATGATCTATTTCATGATATAAGGAACTGTTTCATGATACAATGATCTATTTCATGATATAAGGAACTGTTTCATGATACAATGATCTGTTTCATTATACAATGATTTGTTTCATTATACAGTGTCTTCACTACACAACTGATTCATGATACAGTGTCTTCACTACACAACTGTATCACGAGGTCTCATCAACGCATCACTAGTTAACTCGGTTCATTTAAAGGTCTTGTTAACTTTCAGTTCCTTCAAACATATCAACATCGCTAAGTGATGACATCACTAAGTGATGACACCATCTGATGGTCAAACCTGGTCAACAAACTGAGACCACGACTGACTCAAACCTGTAAGAGTTGAAGGGACTCGTTTAGATTCGTGGGAGTCATTGAAGATAAAGACTCACGGATCCTGGTCTGTTCTGATGAAGTTAAACCCTGTCAACAGACCGAGCGAGTCATGGCCAGTTTGTGACTCAGCAAGAGTCGGATCCGTTCACTATCTGGCGAATGAGTTTCATGATACGCGAGTCAGATTCTTTATCTTTAATGACTCAAGTTCGACTCGTAGGGTTGGACTCCCAATCTGTGAGTCAATGTACGAGCGTCACAAAGACTCACGTGGACGTGTTGGACTCCAGTGGTTCAGTGAGTCTCAGTCACTTCCCTTGAGTTGAGTCAGTATCAAGAGACTCAGTGAGTCACTAAGTTTCTCTATTCACTGAGAAGATTCAAATCCTCTGTTGAGTCACAGGGACTCGCGTGGAGTTGTGTGGACTCAAACCCACAAGCATGAAATCAAATGCTCTTTGTCTGGTAACTGTTGGAAATTGAGTCAAATCTTTGGGAGTCAGATTCACTTCCTGTCGCATGTTTTCGTCAAGGTGACCCAAAAGCCCCAAAACAAATGTGTTTGTGGTATCCCTTGTGTTGTCTCCGGGTCTTGGTGACCCAAAAGCCCGAAAACAAATGTATTTGTGGTATCCCTTTTGTTGTCTCAGGGTCAAGATAACCTAAATGTCCGAAAACAAATGTGTTATCCCTTGTGTTGTCTCAGGGTCAATGTGACCCAAAAGCCTGAAAACAAATGTGTTCATTGTTCACCTTGACTCAGATACAACACAAGGGATACCACAAACACATTTGTGTCTGGGCTTCTGGGTCACTTTTCGGGCCTCAGGGTCACATTGACCCAGAGACAACACAAGGATTAAAAAAACATTAATTTTTAATGATTTAACCAGATTATGAAATGAAAATTATTTAAAAAAAATGATTAAATGCTTTAAAAACTAATAAAGAAAATGTGACACTTGATATTTTAAATTCTAGATTCAACTGTTAAAAGTTGAAGCCTCTGATGCAACATCTGAGCCTCTGGTTCGTATCGATCCATATTCACCACAGAGCGTCTCAGTCCAGATCCGTGACTCATGGGTTAACATCTGAACTCCAACGTCTGAAAAGAGAAAAGAATCTTCAGCATCAACAACTTTGTGTCTCAGACTCCAGCGCAGAAGATTATCTGGCAGATCATTGGCTCGAGTAATAACCAGAGTCTTCTAGCAAACAAAAGATGAAACTCATATTGGATTCTCGTGATGCCTTCAGGTTCTCCCCGGATTCTGGAGTCACGTCGTTCGGAGTCTTCGGTCTCACCACGGGACAGAGACGTTAAACCGTCGCCGTGACGACGACGTCATCGCCAGGAACTAGAACCTTTTGTTTGTGAGAATAAACAAGTTTCTTTTCACCTGCTCCATTAAATCATGAATGACTGAACTTTTTGTTACAGTTTTGATTCAATTTTCGTCTTCGACCTTCACAGGATTTCAACGTGTTTTTCTCTGAGTTTGAAGATGTTGACGTTAGGAAAACACTGACATTGAAATATTCACAACAGCTTTATTTCTCTATTAAAATGTTTTTTTTTTTATAATTTATTTGAATAATATATTTTTTAAAATGTATGCTTTTTCTTTTATTCCATGAATTCAAGTATAATTGTCTTAAATTGAATATTTTTTTTATACGTAGTTTTTTAAATTCAACTTAAAATTGTTGATATAATAGATGTTGCCAACAAAAAGGAGGAGGAGCCATGGTGGACATCTATGTAGTCATGTGATCGTCTAGACCTCGCGTGATTGGCCGATTTTTGTCTGGTGACCCTATTATACAAATATTTTTTATATTGAATTAAATAGGCTACAAGTTAAAAAATATTGAATTAAAAAAAACGGTATTATTGAGTTATAGGAATTAAAATGTCAAACTCTATGTGTAAAAAAAATAAATATATATATTTACTGTATATTGAAAACATTTGAAAATTCAATTATAAAAATATTTATAATTCAACGTTCTAGAAAACACTTTATTAAACTGATAGAACCTTTCAATTTATAAATTATCGAATTCATTTATTAAACAAATAAATACTTAAAATAAAATGTAAAATAATCAACATATTTCAAACTTTAAAATGTTAAAATCAATATTTTTTTTATCCACAGTTATTTTTATTCAACGTAAAATTATTGATGTAATAGTCTTCGCCAACAAAAAGAAGGAGGAGCTATCATTGACATCTATGTCGTCATGTGATCTTAGACCTCCGATGGCCGAAAGTTCATCAGTAGCTCTGTACTCTGTGGTGATTCGATTACCTAAATTGAATTAAATAGCCTACAAATTAAAGAATATTTAATAAAAAAAACGATATTATTGAGTAATTGCAATTAAAATATCAAACTGTATGTGTAAACAAATGTATATATATATTGAAAGCATTTGAAAATTAAATTATTAAATACATATAATTCAACCTTTCAATTAAGAAAACATTTGTTAAACTGATGATGAATTTATAAATTATCGTTATTATTAAACAAATAAATACTTAAAAAAAATTAAAATGTAAAGTAATCAACATATTTCAACATTTAAAATGTTAAAATCAATATTTTTTTATCAACAGTTATTTAAATTCAACGTAAAATTGTTGCTATAATAGTCGTCGGCAACAAAAAGAAGGAGGAGCTATCGTTGACATCTATTATCGTCATGTGATCGTTCAGACCTCGCGTGATTGGCTGAAAGTTCGATTCCAGTAGCTGGTGATTGTAATACACCAACATATTATATTGAGTTACATAGCCTACAAATTAAAGAATATTTAATAAAAAAAAACATTGAGTTATTGGAATTAAAATATCAAACTATATGTGTAAACAAATGTATATATATTTTGAAAACATTTGAAAATTCAATTATTAAATACATATAATTCAACCTTTCAATTAAGAAAACACTTTGTTAAACTGATACAACCTGTCAATTTATAAATTATAGACTTCAGTTATTAAACAAATAAATGTTAAAAATATATTAAAATGTAAAATAATCAACATATTTCAACATTTAAAATGTTAAAATCAATATTTTTTTATCAACAGTTATTTAAATTCAACTTAAAAATGTTGATATAATAGTTGTCAGCAACAAAAAGAAGGAGGAGCTATCGTTGACATCTATTACCGTCATGTGATCGTCCAGACCTCGCGTGATTGGCTGAAAGTTTGATTCCAGTAGCTCTGTGCTCTGTTGGTTTTGTCTGGTGATTCTATTACACCATATTATATTGAATTATATAGCCTACAAATTAAAGAATATTTAATTAAAAAAAACATTGAGTTATTGGAATTAAAATATCAAACTATATGTGTAAACAAATGTATATATATTTTGAAAACATTTGAAAATTCAATTATTAAATACATATAATTCAACCTTTCAATTAAGAAAACACTTTATTACACTGATCTAATCCGTCAATTTATAAATAATCGACTTCAGTTATTAAACAAATAAATAAAATCATAAATGCCTTAAAGAAATGACATTTTTGTTTAAAATAATCAAAAAAATTGAAAATTTGAAATGTTAAATTAAACCACTCAGGAGCGCCTTCATTTGGAAATAAACTCAAATTAATTAATTATATGATAATCACCGTAAAAATATACCTTGTGAACCAGTTTTTCTTCTTCTTCACCTAAAGTCTCGATGAAGCTTCTGGCGACTCTTGAAGACCAGCATCGATCCAAGTGGACCTCAAACCCTCCAAAAGAAGTTCCTCCTCCACAGGAGCCACAGACGCCCGACTCGGATGATCTTGCTCCGGCTACGAAAACATCTGCGCCGCGGGTCCCGTAGGTCGCGGTTGCATAAGCGCTAATTTCGGTGACCTATTTTACTTTAATGACGGATGAGTTAATTGAGCAATTAAGTGAATAACAGGTGTCCGTAATTGGCCAATGCTTCAGAGACCGAGGCTTAAAGAGCTTCTATCCACACGTGGCGTGACGATGGTTGAAGTTCCTCCATGTTTTTCTTCAAGAAAAATCAAACAGATGAAGTCGCTCGTCACGTGACGTCCCCGGTGACACGACCGGCAGTGGCTCCCCCTAGCTGCAGTGGAGGTACTGCAACCTACCAATGACCACTGAAGTGAAGTTTTCATCAGGAAGATAAAATACACAACAGGATCATAACACACTGGTTCTATTTTACGTTCAAAATATGTTTTATTAATGTATAATAAAAAAGAACAAAAAAAGCTAGTGCTTCAAGTACATTGAAAAAAGTACACACACTTATACATGTATTTATTTTCCAGATGAAGTATGTTTATAGCAAAAAAAAAATCAAATTCAAATTGAAATAAAATCTTTGAATGAGTTGGAATAAGTGAGTTGGAATCATCTAGAATATTCTGCACTTTGCAGATTTGATTTGTAAATCAAGTGTAAAATACATCATTGTAATCAAAATTAAAACCTTTTTTATCTTCAAATCTCTTCACAGATAGACAAGAACAACGATATAAGTAAAGGAATTAAAATGGACACTTGGTGTATACATACTTAAATATGTCCAAACATCAGCTTCAAAAGCTGCTAGACTCACTGTATCCTCTCGTCCTCAGTCATCATTCTTCCTGTAGAGTGGAGGACGTAACGACTGCTGCCACCTAGAGGCCGGAAGTTTAATTGCAACACAAAAATGCATAGATTCCATTTTGGATAGCTTATTGTAAGTAAAGTATATTTAATATCTATATACACTTTAATTAAATATAAACCATAGAAAAAAAAATCATAAAAAGTATAACATAAAGCAGAAAGGTAATATATACAGTATATAAATACATATTTTTTCTTTAAAATTATGTTTTATTTTTAATAAAGTGGTTTGTATTTCACTTATATTTGTATAATAAAGCATTTTAATATTGATATTAGTGATGTAGTAAAAACACTTCAAGTACATCGATTTGACTAAATTATCTGCTAAATAAATGTAAATGAAGTATTTTAAGGCAGTAAAAGCTGCAATACATGTTTATTTGACAGTTTCTAATAAAAAAGTTTTTTCTTAACCTGGACTCAGTTGTTTTTATGATGTTCGTAGAGTTGATAAACGCAGCTGCTGGTGTTCCTCAGGGCTCCCCACCCGTCCCTTTGAACCTTCCCATCACTTCCTGGCTGAACGCAGCAGAGAACCTGGTCAGCGTCGCGTCCTGAAGTGACAGCAGCGTCTGACGCCAGAGAAGCAACTGAAGCGTCTGAGGCTCGACTTCACTAATGGAAGGAAGGATTGCGACGCGACGTCTGAGCCACGAGCGTCTCTCACCGGAGAAGCTTTGAAGACGAGAACAAATGAGAGTCGAGCGTCTCTGAGCTCCTTCAAGCTAAAGACCACAGAGATGTTTGTACCTGACGTGAGGAGATGTTTGTACCTGACGTGAGGAGATGTTTGTACCTGACGTGAGGAGATGTTTGTACCTGACGTGAGGAGATGTTTGTACCTGACGTGAGGAGATGTTTGTACCTGACGTGAGGAGATGTTTGTACCTGACGTGAGGAGATGTTTGTACCTGACGTGAGGAGATGTTTGTACCTGACGTGAGGAGATGTTTGTACCTGACGTGAGGAGATGTTTGTACCTGACGTGAGGAGGAGATGTTTGTACCTGACGTGAGGAGATGTTTGTACCTGACGTGAGGAGATGTTTGTACCTGACGTGAGGGAGATGTTTGTACCTGACGTGAGGAGATGTTTGTACCTGACGTGAGGAGATGTTTGTACCTGACGTGAGGAGATGTTTGTACCTGACGTGAGGAGATGTTTGTACCTGACGTGAGGAGATGTTTGTACCTGACGTGAGGAGATGTTTGTACCTGACGTGAGGAGATGTTTGTACCTGACGTGAGGAGATGTTTGTACCTGACGTGAGGAGATGTTTGTACCTGACGTGAGGAGATGTTTGTACCTGACGTGAGGAGATGTTTGTACCTGACGTGAGGAGATGTTTGTACCTGACGCGAGGAGATGTTTGTACCTGACGTGAGGAGATGTTTGTACCTGACGTGAGGAGATGTTTGTACCTGACGTGAGGAGATGATTGTACCTAAGATGTACCTGACGTGAGGAGATGTTTGTACCTGACGTGAGGAGATGTTTGTACCTGACGTGAGGAGATGTTTGTACCTGACGTGAGGAGATGTTTGTACCTGACGTGAGGAGATGTTTGTACCTGACCTGACGTGAGGAGATGTTTGTACCTGACGTGAGGAGATGTTTGTACCTGACGTGAGGAGATGTTTGTACCTGACGTGAGGAGATGTTTGTACCTGACGTGAGGAGATGTTTGTACCTGACGTGAGGAGATGTTTGTACCTGACGTGAGGAGATGTTTGTACCTGACGTGAGGAGATGTTTGTACCTGACGTGAGGAGATGTTTGTACCTGACGTGAGGAGATGTTTGTACCTGACGTGAGGAGATGTTTGTACCTGACGTGAGGAGATGTTTGTACCTGCCTCACGTGAGGAGATGTTTGTACCTGACGTGAGGAGATGTTTGTACCTGACGTGAGGAGATGTTTGTACCTGACGTGAGGAGATGTTTGTACCTGACGTGAGGAGATGTTTGTACCTGACGTGAGGAGATGTTTGTACCTGACGTGAGGAGATGTTTGTACCTGACGTGAGGAGATGTTTGTACCTGACGTGAGGAGATGTTTGTACCTGACGTGAGGAGATGTTTGTACCTGACGTGAGGAGATGTTTGTACCTGACGTGAGGAGATGTTTGTACCTGACGTGAGGAGATGTTTGTACCTGACGTGAGGAGATGTTTGTACCTGACGTGAGGAGATGTTTGTACCTGACGTGAGGAGATGTTTGTACCTGACGTGAGGAGATGTTTGTACCTGACGTGAGGAGATGTTTGTACCTGACGTGAGGAGATGTTTGTACCTGACGTGAGGAGATGTTTGTACCTGACGTGAGGAGATGTTTGTACCTGACGTGAGGAGATGTTTGTACCTGACGTGAGGAGATGTTTGTACCTGACGTGAGGAGATGTTTGTACCTGACGTGAGGAGATGTTTGTACCTGACGTGAGGAGATGTTTGTACCTGACGTGAGGAGATGTTTGTACCTGACGTGAGGAGATGTTTGTACCTGACGTGAGGAGATGTTTGTACCTGACGTGAGGAGATGTTTGTACCTGACGTGAGGAGATGTTTGTACCTGACACGTGAGGAGATGTTTGTACCTGACGTGAGGAGATGTTTGTACCTGACGTGAGGAGATGTTTGTACCTGACGTGAGGAGATGTTTGTACCTGACGTGAGGAGATGTTTGTACCTGACGTGAGGAGATGTTTGTACCTGACGTGAGGAGATGTTTGTACCTGACGTGAGGAGATGTTTGTACCTTTGTACCTGACGTGAGGAGATGTTTGTACCTGACGTGAGGAGATGTTTGTACCTGAGGAGTGTCGAGGAGATGTTTGTACCTGACGTGAGGAGATGTTTGTACCTGACGTGAGGAGATGTTTGTACCTGACGTGAGGAGATGTTTGTACCTGACGTGAGGAGATGTTTGTACCTGACGTGAGGAGATGTTTGTACCTGACGTGAGGAGATGTTTGTACCTGACGTGAGGAGATGTTTGTACCTGACGTGAGGAGATGTTTGTACCTGACGTGAGGAGATGTTTGTACCTGACGTGAGGAGATGTTTGTACCTGACGTGAGGAGATGTTTGTACCTGACGTGAGGAGATGTTTGTACCTGACGTGAGGAGATGTTTGTACCTGACGTGAGGGAGATGTTTGTACCTGACGTGAGGAGATGTTTGTACCTGACGTGAGGAGATGTTTGTACCTGACGTGAGGAGATGTTTGTACCTGACGTGAGGAGATGTTTGTACCTGACGTGAGGAGATGTTTGTACCTGACGTGAGGAGATGTTTGTACCTGACGTGAGGAGATGTTTGTACCTGACGTGAGGAGATGATTTTGTACCTGACGTGAGGAGATGTTTGTACCTGACGTGAGGTACCTGACGGAGGAGATGTTTGTACCTGACGTGAGGAGATGTTTGTACCTGACGTGAGGAGATGTTTGTACCTGACGTGAGGAGATGTTTGTACCTGACGTGAGGAGATGTTTGTACCTGACGTGAGGAGATGTTTGTACCTGACGTGAGGAGATGTTTGTACCTGACGTGAGGAGATGTTTGTACCTGACGTGAGGAGATGTTTGTACCTGAGGAGATGTTTACCTGACGTGAGGAGATGTTTGTACCTGACGTGAGGAGATGTTTGTACCTGACGTGAGGAGATGTTTGTACCTGACGTGAGGAGATGTTTGTACCTGACGTGAGGAGATGTTTGTACCTGACGTGAGGAGATGTTTGTACCTGACGTGAGGAGATGTTTGTACCTGACGTGAGGAGATGTTTGTACCTGACGTGAGGAGATGTTTGTACCTGACGTGAGGAGATGTTTGTACCTGACGTGAGGAGATGTTTGTACCTGACGTGAGGAGATGTTTGTACCTGACGTGAGGAGATGTTTGTACCTGACGTGAGGAGATGTTTGTACCTCACGTGAGGAGATGTTTGTACCTGACGTGAGGAGATGTTTGTACCTGACGTGAGGAGATGTTTGTACCTGACGTGAGGAGATGTTTGTACCTCACGTGAGGAGATGTTTGTACCTGACGTGAGGAGATGTTTGTACCTGACGTGAGGAGATGTTTGTACCTCATGTGAGGAGATGTTCTGTACCTCTACGGGGGGGAGTTTTTTAAAAAAAGTGAAAAATTTAAAAAATTTTGTTTTTCTACATTATTTGTCATAAAAAAAAATAATAATTTGATAGAAAAGGAGGAAGAAAAGATAAAATACAGTGAATATCGTTGAGAAATTATTATATTATGTATAAACATCTAAATTGTTTTATTTTCCTTTATTCTTCCCTCGTTACGTACTTTTCAATTGTACCACAAGAAGTTTAACAACAAAGATTAAAGATACAGTAAAATAAATAATAAAATATTATTAAAAACAACATTAACAAAAACTGCAACACATAAGATAATGATAAATAAACAGTAAACTAATAGTAAATATTATTAAATGAATAATTATGGAAAAATAAACATCTTAAAACATGGGAAAACTATTATTTATTTACTGTGTATTTAAAAAATATATATACCACATAAGTGATACAACAATTAACATAAATAAATAAAAATGTGTATTATTAATATACCATTAACTAATTAAATGGAAAAAAACACAAATTTACAAAAGGAAACAATTATATAAATTATATATGAATAAACAGCGGATTATTTAATTAAATACTTGCAAAAAAGGAAAATTATTTAATTAATTATTAATTATTAATTATTAATTATTAATTATTAATTATTAATTATTAATTATTAATTATTAATTATTAATTATTAATTATTAATTATTAATTATTAATTATTAATTATTAATTATTAATTATTAATTAACAATTAATTAATTTAAATGTAATAAAATCATAAAAGATGGAAATATTAATTTTGTTTAATTAAAAAGTGTATTAAAAATAAATACATATCAATAAAGTATAACTAGAAATGTGGTATTTTAAAGGTTAAAATGATAAGAAATATAATTAAAAATGTTGTTTTTTAACTGGTAAATACTCTTGTTTATTCATTCATGTGTTTCCTGCTCCAGCGTCTGCTTTAAATCTGTTCCAACAGCCTGCAGCGTCTCCCGCTCGCTCCTTTGTTTCCCCCCCAATGACCTTTTCCTGGCGGCCGCGGGTCAGAACCAGAACCTTGACAGGGAAGCATCGGCGAGGAAATGTCACCGTGAAGCAGCAACACGTGGATCAGACGCCGGGGTCAGAGTTCAGAGCCGAAGTACACGTCGAATAAGGTTCGTTGAAAATGTCATTAAATGATTGATTTATTGTCCGGAAGAGTCACATGACGCGATGATGTCATGAAGATTAATCTTATGTTATTTTAGTTTATGTTATTGAAAAAAAACTTTTTAAATTAATAAATAAAATATTAAAAAAGATAGAAAATAACAATATATACATATATTTTTAAATAAAAATACTGAATCTCAGATAATTTAAATCTCAATGAAAATTTTCGATTTGAAATTAAATGAATTACTTACTTTATACTTATATATAGTTTTAATCTCACTTTTCTTTGTAAAACAACATGTTATTTTAAGTATTTAATCATTTAAAAAAATCCCTCTTAAATAAAATAAGAAATAAATGAAGTAAGAAATTAAAATGCATTTCAAAGATAAATTAATAAAAAAAAATATATTTTATATGAAATATGTTAAAGTAAGAAATAAATAAAGTAAGAACAAATTGAAGTAAGAAATAACAAGATAAAATAAATGAATAAATAAATAAATAAATAAATAAATAAATAAAGAGATTTCAAAAATAGAAAATGATTTAAAAATATATATATTTTAAAATAATATGAAAAATGTTAAATCTCATATTTTCTGTTATTTCAATGATTTATTAATATTTAAAATACCTCTTAATTAAAGTAAAACTAAATAAAGTAATAAATAAACTGATAAAATAAAAATAAAAAAATAAGTTAAAAGATTTCAAAGATAGAAAATAATAATAATATATATATATATAAATAAAATGAAAATATTGAATCTCATATTAATTTTTTTTAATGAAAAAGACAAGTTCTAAAAGGAAATTAAAAGTATAATAATTAAATGTTAAATTTTGTTGTTATTTAAATTAAAAGTCTTCAATAAAGTTGGAAAAAAGGATGTAAACATAAAAAATAATTCGATTTTTTTAAATACTTTAATCTGACTTTTGTTTGTGAACTTTTCTGTAAAACAAAATAATATTTTAACTATTTAATAATCTTTAATATCAGTCTTCATTAAAGTTCGCTAAAATAATTCAAAGCAAACAAAATAATTAAACAAATAAAAGAAAAGTTGTTTTTCTTATAGAATTTCTTTGAAAAACAACAATGTTTAAAAAAAAAAAGACAATTATAAGAAAATATTAAATAAAATATGGTTGTTTTCATGTAATGCATTTGTGGTTAATTATTATAATTAGTGACTAATATTAAAACCATCCTTCTTGAATAAAGTTTGCAAAAACAACTACAAAAATAATGAAATAATGGAATTTCACAGTTTTTATTTCTTTAATAAAATAAAAAGACACTTTTAAGATTATTATTATTATTACTAAAGTAATTCGAGATTAAATAAATCTCAATTCATACAGAACTTTTGTATTGGAATTTTTAAATCATAATAAATGGACATTTTGATTCATAATTATATTTAAAAAATAAATAAAATAAAATACTTTTTCCGTCTTAAACTTTGTTGTTCAGTGAAGAACATCCAGAAGTTCCTCCAACATCTCGTGTGATTGAGTCCAGAAGAGAGTGTTTCCCGTGGATCCTGATCCCTGGAACATCCTGTTCGTCCTCGTCTTCGTCGCTCGTCCTCGTCTTCGTCGCTCGTCTTCGTCGCTCGTCCTCGTCTTCGTCGCTCGTCCTCGTCTTCGTCTTCGTCTTCGTCGCTCGTCGCTCGTCCTCGTCTTCGTCTTCGTCGCTCGTCGCTCGTCCTCGTCTTCGTTGCTCGTCTTCGTCGCTCGTCTTCGTCGCTCGTCCTCGTCCTCGTCGCTCGTCTTCGTCTTCGTCTTCGTCTTCGTCTTCGTCGCTCGTCTTCGTCGCTCGACTTCGTCGCTCTTCGACTTCGTCGCTCGTCTTCGTCGCTCGTCTTCTTCGTCGCTCGTCTTCGTCGCTCGTCTTCGTCGCTCGTCTTCGTCGCTCGTCTTCGTCTTCGTCTTCGTCTTCGTCGCTCGTCTTCGTCTTCGTCTTCGTCGCTCGTCTTCGTCGCTCGTCTTCGTCGCTCGTCTTCGTCGCTCGTCTTCGTCGCTCGTCTTCGTCGCTCGTCTTCGTCGCTCGTCTTCGTCGCTCGTCTTCGTCTTCGTCTTCGTCGCTCGTCCTCGTCGCTCGTCTTCGTCTTCGTCGCTCGTCTTCGTCTTCGTCCTCGTCGCTCGTCTTCGTCTCTCGTCTTCGTCGCTCGTCTTCGTCGCGCTCGTCTTATCGTCGTCGTCCTCGTCTTCGTCGCTCGTCTTCGTCTTCGTCCTCGTCGCTCGTCTTCGTCTTCGTCGCTCGTCTTCGTCTTCGTCTTCGTCTTCGTCGCTCGTCTTCGTCTTCGTCGCTCGTCTTCGTCGCTCGTCTTCGTCTTCGTCTTCGTCGCTCGTCTTCGTCTTCGTCGCTCGTCTTCGTCTTCGTCGCTCGTCTTCGTCGCTCGTCCTCGTCCTCGTCCTCGTCCTCGTCTTCGTTGCTCGTCTTCGTCGCCTTCGTCTTCGTCTCGTCTCGTCTTCGTCGCTCGTCTTCGTCGCTCGTCTTCGTCTTCGTCTTCGTCGCTCGTCTTCGTCCTCGTCCTCGTCTTCATCTTCGGCTTCGTCACTCGTCTTCGTCGCTCGTCTTCGTCGCTCGTCTTCGTCGCTCGTCTTCGTCTCTCGTCTTCGTCGTCGTCTTCTTCTTCGCTCGTCTTCGTCTTCGTCTTCGTCTTCGTCTCTCGTCTTCGTCGCTCGTCTTCGTCGCTCGTCTTCGTCGCTCGTCTTCGTCTCTCGTCTTCGTCGCTCTCGTCTTCGTCGCTCGTCTTCGTCTTCCGTCTTCATCGTCGTCTTCGTCTTCGTCGCTCGGTCTTCGTCGCTCGTCTTCGTCGCTCGTCTTCGTCTCTCGTCTTCGTCGCTCGTCTTCGTCTCTCGTCTTCTTCGCTCGTCTTCGTCGCTCGTCTTCGTCGCTCGTCGTTTTTCGTCGCTTCGTCTTTCGTCTGCTCGTCTTCGTCGCTCGTCTTCGTCGCTCGTCTTCGTCGTCCCTTTCCCCCCCCCCCCCCCCCCCCCCCCCCCCCGCCTAAGACTCGTCGTCTTCGTCTCTCGTCTTCGTCTCTCGTCTTCGTCGCTCGTCTTCGTCGCTCGTCTTCGTCTCTCGTCTTCGTCGCTCGTCTTCGTCCTCGTCCTCGTCTTCATCTTCGGCTTCGTCACTCGTCTTCGTCGCTCGTCTTCGTCGCTCGTCTTCGTCGCTCGTCTTCGTCTCTCGTCTTCGTCTCTCGTCCTCGTCCTCGTCTTCGTCGCTCGTCTTCGTCGCTCGTCTTCGTCGCTCGTCTTCGTCGCTCGTCTTCGTCGCTCGTCTTCGTCTCTCGTCTTCGTCTCTCGTCTTCGTCGCTCGTCCTCGTCTTCGTCGCTCGTCTTCGTCGCTCGTCTTCGTCACACTCGCTCCCTAAACCTCGGCTTAACGGCGTCCGCGCCGCCATTTGCATCCCAATCACGAGACGCCGGTTCTAATGGCAGCTCGGCGACACGGTCGGCCTCGTCGCTGCATCTTTTATCAGCTCACGGCTTCAGACCGCGTGAAGAATCCTCTCTCCGGCCGCCTCGGCTTCTCCGGGTGTCACTTTTAATCACGTCTGGAGCTCGGATCTGATCCGGATGATCAAAGATTCGCCATCTTGGTGTTCGTTCGACGGCAGATGAAAGGCAGACGTGGAAACATCTCCTGGAAGAATCGACTTTTCTATTTTTAAAACATCGAAATGTTCGGCGACGAATTCTTGGACATGATGTTAAAAGATATGATAGTTTTTCAGCAGCAGTTTGACCGACGACTGATCCTCGACCTACAGGTCGTGGATTTGAACCTTTGTTGCGGCTGCAGTAGCAGACCTCCACTTAAACAGACCTCCACTTAAACAGACCTCCACTTAAACAGACCTCCACTTAAACAGACCTCCACTTAAACAGACCTCCACTTAAACAGACCTCCACTTAAACAGACCTCCACTTAAACAGACCTCCACTTAAACAGACCTCCACTTAAACAGACCTCCACTTAAACAGACCTCCACTTAAACAGACCTCCACTTAAACAGACCTCCACTTAAACAGACCTCCACTTAAACAGACCTCCACTTAAACAGACTTACAGACTCCACTTAAACAGACCTCCCACTTAAACAGACCTCCAACTTAAACAGACCTCCACTTAAACAGACCTCCACTTAAACAGACCTCCACTTAAACAGACCTCCACTTAAACAGACCTCCACTTAAACAGACCTCCACTTAAACAGACCTCCACTTAAACAGACCTCCACTTAAACAGACCTCCACTTAAACAGACCTCCACTTCAACAGACCTCCACTTAAACAGACCTCCACTTATACAGACCTCCACTTATACAGACCTCCTTTTTTTTCCCTCCTTTATAAAAACCTCACTTAAACAGACCTCCTTTTTTTTTTATATTTTTTTTTTTTTATTTTTTTTTTTTTTTATTTTTTTTTTTTTTTAATTTTTTTATTTTTATAAATTTTTTTTATTTAAATTTTTTTTTTTTTAAATTTTTTTTTTTTTAAATATTTTTTTTAAAAAAATTTTTTTTTTTTATATATATATTATATAAAAAAACTTCAAAAAAAAAAACCCCCAAAAAAAAAAAAAAAAAAAAAAAAAAAAAAAAAAAAAAAAAACAAACCCCCCCCAAACAACCCCCCACCAAAAAAAACCCCCACAAAAAAACACCCCCCCAAAAAAAAACCCCACTTAAACAGACCTCCACTTAAACAGACCTCCACTTAAACAGACCTCCACTTAAACAGACCTCCACTTAAACAGACCTCCACTTAAACAGACCTCCCTTACTTAAACAGACCTCCACTTAAACAGACCTCCCACTTAAACAGACCTCCCTTACCTTAAACAGACCTCCACTTAAACAGACCTCCCACTTAAACAGACCTCCACTTAAACAGACCTCCACTTAAACAGACCTCCACTTAAACAGACCTCCACTTAAACAGACCTCCACTTAAACAGACCTCCACTTAAACAGACCTCCACTTAAACAGACCTCCACTTAAACAGACCTCCCCACTTAAACAGACCTCCCACTTAAACAGACCTCCACTTAAACAGACCTCCACTTAAACAGACCTCCACTTAAACAGACCTCCACTTAAACAGACCTCCCACTTAAACAGACCTCCCACTTAAACAGACCTCCACTTAAACAGACCTCCACTTAAACAGACCTCCACTTAAACAGACCTCCACTTAAACAGACCTCCAAAAACAGACCTCCCACTTAAACAGACCTCCACTTAAAAACTAAGACCTCCACTTAAACAGACCTCCACTTAAACAGACCTCCACTTAAACAGACCTCCACTTAAACAGACCTCCACTTAAACAGACCTCCACTTAAACAGACCTCCCACTTAAACAGACCTCCACTTAAACAGACCTCCCATTATACAGACCTCCCACTTAAACAGACCTCCACTTAAACAGACCTCCACTTATACAGACCTCCACTTAAACAGACCTCCACTTAAACAGACCTCCACTTAAACAGACCTCCACTTAAACAGACCTCCACTTAAACAGACCTCCACTTAAAGACCTCCACCAGACCTCCACTTAAACAGACCTCCACTTAAACAGACCTCCACTTAAACAGACCTCCACTTAAACAGACCTCCACTTAAACAGACCTCCACTTAAACAGACCTCCACTTAAACCTGTTCCACCCTGTCCTCACTCTCTTCTTCACCTCCTCCCTTCAGCGTTCTTTAATAATTCAACTTTTTTTTTACTCCATTTTCACTTTCCTTCATCATTATCTTCCTTTTCTATTATCTTCACCTTCAGAACGACTCGCTCTCCTCAAAGTTCAACCAAAGTATGTGTGTGTTAATGTGTGTATGTGAGTGTGTGTGTGTAAAGTGTGTATGTTAGTGTGTTAAAGTGTGTATGTCAGTGTGTGTGTGTAAGTGTGTATGTTAGTGTGTTAAAGTGTGTATGTCAGTGTGTGTGTGTAAAGTGTGT
>JACEEU010000690.1:1019172-1084172 GCA_016630915.1 Callionymus lyra
GACCCGGAGCGTAAATCTTGGGCTGCTGGACGAGATGTTGACGCTCGAGACTCTAGGAAAACATGTACGACCAACACGAGAAGATCCTCCGTCCATGTTTAGAAACTTTTACCTCGTCTCACTTCAACACTCAAGGTCACTCACTCAAAACTCTTCTTCGTCTTTCACGTCGACTAATGTTGAGTAATCTGTTCTTTTTATACATAAAAATGTTTGTTCATTTTAGTGTAGCGACTGGAGCTCCGTTGTCTTCGTCCAAAAACACACTCAAAAACATCTAAATACCTCCAAACTGCTCGTCTGTAATGTATTTTATTGAAGCTGAGAAGAATTGATCAAGAAACTGTAATACATTTTTATTTTATGCTTGTTTGTTGCAGAAGTTTAAATAACAAGTGAAGCAGAAGAAATATTCCCTGGGTAATATCGAGGGAGCTTCCAAAGTAGACAGTGATTGTACGTAAAAAACATACTTTTTCCATTATTTTATGGAACAATTTGTCATGTAAAAAAATGTACATTTATCTTCTATGGAAGTATTGAACAGAAAACGAAAAAAAAGATTGTACCTAGAAATGTGAGTTCTTCTACCTGAGCAGCTCTGTCCGGGCTCTGATCGGGTTCTGTCACTAATCCAAGAAGTTCCGATTCTTTCAAGTTGAGGTCGTAAATACAGATTTTTGTCTGAAACATTTTGCTAAAACACATTGAAGCTTTGAATCCTCTCCCAAATTGTAGCGCAACAGTTATAGAGAACCTCTACTTCTTTACTTCTTTTTTAACACATACGTCGTCCACCAGGGGGCTCCACTCTAATAGGTTAGCATTTGTTCGGCCCCCGACCAAGAACACTGATGTATTTTGTCCCCTTGTGTCATTAAGTTAAACCTGGTCAACTGTCCGAGCGACTCAAATCTGGCTTCACAGCCTTATCTTCAATCACCTTCAATCGTCTGAGTCACTGAAAAGCGATTATCAATGTGTCGTGAAGAGAAAGCAGCGACGTTTAGAAGAGGTTTTTAATTGTCCTCGGGCTTTGGGACTCGAAAACAAAGCGACTCAAAGTTGACTCCACAGATGGGAGTCGATTAAATAAGAGTCTGAACTTGCAGATCTTTAATTGCGGCGCGTGACGACGTGCACTTGTATTTAGGTAATTGGGCAGATTTGCTGACAACAAACACAGAGAAGACAATAACATTCCGTCGCTACTTTGAAGACGAGGCCTAATTAAGGCAGTTTATCTGCAAACAGCTTCGCTCGCTTCCCTCCAGAGACACGCTGAGGGTTGTGGGCGTGTTCGTGCGGACGCCGGCTTAATGCGTCGAGAAGAATCCTCTCCGCTCCGAGTGGCCTAATGAATGCCAGATCAAAAAGATTAGTTGATGTTCATCCTGTTTTTTCTCAACAAAACAGAGGCTTAACGACACTCAGCGACGACAGGCTTCAGTGGGAATGTTTGGTCGTGACTTGAGACGACTCCAGAGTCGTCCGGTCGGACCGATGCGGTCATTAATTAAATGATTTGTTATGTTTTTGTCGTTTTTTTGGTTCATTTTCCATGAATAATTGAACTTTCTTAATCTTGTGTGAGGGTTTTGTTCGATGAACCGACACCTCCCCAGGTGGAGGTGAAGAAGAAGGACAGACACAGGAATGAGTTTAAGAGAAATTGCTCGTTTAGTGAAATACGCAAAAGTCAGAGACACAATTGACATGATTCACGGGCCTCTGCAAAGCAGAAATCTGTCGCAGAGACGTCTTCGAGTGACAAACGCAAAGTTCTAACAAAATGGCGGATCTTTTATAGTGTGAATATTCAGGTAAACGCTTCTAGTCATTACAGCTTGTATGATTGGTCAGTAACTCTAAACCCTTCTAAGATGGCCGCCTCACGTGTTGGAAAGTTACCACAGTCGTCGTCTTCTAGAGAGAATCTGTTCATCAGTTGACTTACGCAGATGTCTGTCCTGGTCCTTGTCGGAGCCAGACTTGCATAAATCTACAGATTGTTTTGTTTCTCTCAGTGCGAGCGTCGACTTGACCTGAACGAGTGGATTCTAAAGAGAGACGATGATTATTTAATATGAATTAAATATATATATACACAGTATTTGAAATATATACCGCACCAGGTGTACACAATGGTATCCGTCAGCGCGAGGGCGGTTCAGGGAGGACGAGCAAAGTCGATGTTAGTTTATCATCGGCAGAGACTCTCTCTCTCGCTGAAGGTGAACAAGTTCATCAGTTTTCCGGTCACATACTCAATAGAGACGAGGGCGAAGAGTCGCCTCCGTGAACTCGTCTGGAAATGCATCATCAGGAGTTTTGTAGAAAATGAGTCAAGAGTGTGTTGGGCTGATGTAACGCGCCGACAAGTACAAATGAGCTCTTCTGGGATTCTAATCGGAGAAAAGTACAATCGGGTTTTCAATCACAGCCTCAGTCTCGTTTTTAGCATTTTATAGAAATATAAACAGACAAGATTATTATTTATATTCTGATTAAATATGTTCTATTGTCTCAAATGTGTTTCCATTTTATTTTTTCCTACTTATTTTTATCTGATGATTATTTCATCAATTGAATAAAAAGTATATTTTTTGGAAGGATTTTGAACCATTGAACTCAAACTGATCCCACGTTGGTTTCCGTGCCGTTCTCTTCATCTTTTAACTTAACTTTCGTAGCTAAATCTGGGTTTTTTAATTTTGATTTTGATTCAGTTAAGAATTAGAGGAAATAAAAAACAGAAATAAAAGAGTTCATCATAAGCCAAAAAGAAAACCACATGATTAGTCGACTCAGATTTCTACAGAAAATAACCCAGAGTTGTTTTTTTTTGTTGAGATAAATAATTCATTCAATTTACGAATGTATTATGTGATATATGTACTTTTTTGGGGTTCATTTTTGGACGTCTTTTTCCTTCAGATGTTTCTGTGGTGGACGCTTTCGTTTTTTTTGTGTAGGTATCTTTGTGTCTGCCTGACCTGTGATGTCTCACGACTCTGGATGAACTTAAATAAAAATGTAGAATCTGCAGGTACGTTCGCTCCTGACCTCTCAGTGAAGGTGACTCGATCGGTCGCAGGAAAAGGGGCAAAAGACATTTTGATGAACCACATGTTTAAAGGATTAGTTCCCCCACAATTCCAACTTCTCTCATTTTTTATTTTGAATTAGTTACCAAATGTTTTTAGTGAGGATTCTTTTCTAAGTGATCTGTTCATTTTACAGCTATAGAGCGCATAAAGTCTATGGTCTACATTGAAAAATCTTGCGATAATTACCCAGAGTACTTCCTGTCTGTATTGCCTGTTATTATGTAAAATAATAAGTTAAAATATAAAATCATTTAGTTTATTTCTGATCAATTCTTCTCATGTGGAGCTTCAATTAAAGACGTTACAGACGAGCAGTTTGAAGGTATTTAGATGTTGTTAGGTGTCTTTTTGGACGAAGATGAAGACGAAGACAACTGAGCTCCAGTCGCTACATTAAAATGAACAAACATTTGTGTCTATAACTCTAAAAAAAGAACAGATTACTCTGAAAATAATCCAACATTAGTCGACGTGAGAGTAGAAAATGAGTAAATCTTGGTTGAAGAATCACTTTAACAAACTAAGGTAGTCACAGAACTTTAGCTCCTTTCAACGACTGCAAGGAGACGCAAAACAAGGGAGAAGATCCACTAAAATAATTAAAATAAGTCAAATTTCAACTTCATATATATTCATATTTTCAAAGACTTTTGTTTTCTCAGTGCGACAGCTGGACACGTGCATATTAAGAATTGAAAATACGTTGAGTTGCACGACTAATGGTCTCTGTTTGCAGTTAAACTGCTGAGTTTACCTCCGACAGGAAGCGACTATCAGTCGTGGCCACACAGAGGAACGTCTCCGTGGGCGAAAGGGAATGTTTGTGTGACGCGTCCAATAGAAATCTGCAGGACTTCAGCTCCCTGCTGTGGACAGACCTCCTGCGGGTGGATCACCTCATCTTCTCTCTGTTCCCCAAAACTGCAAATGTCACTCCCCGGAGCGACTGACCACTGCGGTGGCCCGGCGTACATTATTAAACCCAGAAGGCTGTTATTAAGCGTCCCACATACCTCGCCGTCCACTTTGTCTCGCCCCCTGGTGGATCCATACCCAGCAGGACGCTCCCTCCTTCCATTATCAAACCCTCCTTTATTCTGTTGGAACTCCCAGGATTGGGAGATACTCGCCCCTGAAAGACTTTCCATTTCTCTTCTCTGTCCGGAGGGAGGAAATCAGACAGAGAAACAAAAACAGCAGCTTGAAGTTTTGTGTGTTAACACTGAGGCGAAGACGACGTGATGAGAGAATTTCTTACAGAAAAAAACAGTGTTAAACAATTAAAATTGTATGAATGAGTTTATTATTGAGTTTGACACATGGGCTCTAGTGCTGGTACAAACAAGCTCTTACTAGAGCTTCCTGGTTCCAGTCCGCAGTGTCAAACCTTTGCTGGTGAAGTTGATTTTTTCCATTTTTCCTTGATTGTAGAATACGTTGGTGCTAGCGGTAAATCACTCTAGTTAACAAAGTCATCTACAGACTTTCAAACAAGATAGAGCAAACGTAAACAAGGTCAATTCTATACAAACTATTCAGGAAGTCTGAAGTCAATCAGCTGCTACCAAAGCTTCCTGGTTCCAGTCCGCAGTGTCAGATCTGTGCTGGAAAAGTAGATTTTTGTATTGTTCCTTGATTGTGGATATAAACCACATAAGTTCACAAAAAAGTCTCCCATTTATTTTCCAAGAAGACGAGGAAAGTGAACTTGAGAAAAAGTTCAATTATATATAAAAATTAAAAAAAACTCTCAGAAGTCAGAACATTATTGCATTTTTCAAAAGGAAAGTGAAAGTGTAAACTGAAATACTCGGACCACCAGAAGAAAAACTGTCAGTGATTTATTTAATTTTAGACACTGAGGAAAAAAATGATGAGATGAGAGTGAAAATGTGTTAAAAGGAATAAGACATTTTTATAAATTCAGGCCCCCGGGTCTCGAATTTTGACACATTAGGACTTTGGTTAACATCACATTGCAAAACCGATACAAATTACTTTCAAACCTATTCTATCGAATGCCAGTCAAACTTTTTTACCTGAGGTTCTGTCATTAGATTGGAGTGAAAGGAAAAAACTGTCAAGATCCGTTTTGTGTTTGCTTTAATTTTTTAAATCTTTTAAAAAATTTCCGTGCAGAATTCTTGTGTTTCTCTCTTGACGGGTTAATGATACCCGACTGGTACCAATCAGCAACCAGTCAGCTGCTACTGAAGCTTCCTGGTTCCAGTCCGCAGTGTCAGACCTGTGGTTCCTCGACACAGAGACCAACAGGACGAGGAGACAAACTTGAGACAATAAATAACCATCTTTATTAAAAGAAAATTAAAGAAATCTCTGTGAAGTCGGAACATGATTGTATTTTTGAAAAGGACAGCGAGAAACTTCAACTGAAATACTCGGACCACCAGAAGAAAAAACTGCCAGTGATTTATTTCCGTCTCAAACAACCTTCTCAGATCTATTTCTGTTCTGCGCCGTTTGATTGTTTTTACTTGTGGATCGCGTCGAGAGAATACAAACGATGATAAGAAATATACATTTTGAAGGGCGCGGCGAGTGCGTTCTGATCAAATACATTCTCGTTCTTTTTATTAACATCATCTCTTCCAGCGCTCCGGGCGGAATCCACAAACAGCATTTATCCGAGTTAGATATCCAGAATTCCTGACCTCAAATTAGCAGAAATCCAGATGTTCTTTCATGCTGTTGGATCATATTTCCACTCCACGAAGCTTTTTCATTTTTAATGAGAGCGGATGAAGGCCAACACGGTCACTGGCGGCGAATCACGGCAGTTTAATTAGCGGCGAGATCGCAGCAGATTCAATTTGTGCCACTGTTTAATGTGAAACCCAGAGAACGGTTAGAAAGCTTTGTATGTGATAATCATTGTTTAGTCGCGTGTTAACGGTTCTGAAGGCGACTCTTCTCTTGTTGCGCTTTTGATCTTCAGAAAAATAACATTTGCCAAAAGTCAGCGTCGAGGAAAAACAATAATTATTACTGAACAAATATTAAATGATTCATGAGGTTGAATCTTTGGATGAAACATTTATTCTGAACATACTTCTGTGACTCAGTTGTTTGTTTTCTGAAGTTTCTGCTTCTGTCTGGAAGTTTCTGCTCCAAAAGTATTGTAACGACACTTGAATTCTTCTATTTAAGGATTAGATCCGTCATAGTTCTATGTTTAGTTTCCTGTGGGACGTTCTTTTTGTCTTTTTGTTTCAGAAGCCGCAGGCGATTGGCAATCAAGGAGCGATGCTAAGAGGTCCGACGGTCCGTGAACGCATCGCCAGAAGATCGTGTCTCGACACCTGCTAAAGTTTGTTTCTTTGGTTTTTGTTTTTTAGTATTTTTAGATCGCCTTAAGTCCCGACTCCTCCTTGTTCTGCTTCATGTCCTGGTTTTCCTGTTGTCGCTCTGGAGTTTTGCCGCATCAACCTTTTTGGAAATATTTGTGTTTGAGAGACTCATTAAAGAAGATCAACTTTATTTTCCACACTTGGATAACCGGATCCACGTTTACAACAAGATCCTTTTTTAAATTCACATTAACATTTTATTCGTTCAATTTTGTCGGCGCACTGTTATATTTGAAAACGTGGTTGTTACACATTGTATTTCAACGTATTGCTGATCTTCAAGAATTCCTTCAGATTTCCTGAACAACTCCATTTTTGTTTCTTATATTTTAACTTTCATTAGTTTCTAATGTTATTCTTGCCCATTTCGTTTTGTTCCTCCATTACTGAGAATCTAATCTGGCCAAGAAGCTCTTCTTCTCATTTTAAAGCAGCTGATAACGTCCAGCTGCTTGACTTCTGTTCTGTCCAGGTGGTACTAGAGTATATTTTGAAGAGGTCTATGTCCGATGAAGTGACGACAAGCGACATGTTACAAGTTAGTTATAGAGTTATTTCATTCAGAAGAAGAAACTATGAAGGATCTACATCTTAAACCAGTTCAACACAGAATTATGAACTTCTTTACCAAACGTTTTTAGAAACTAGCATCGACGCTTAGAAGCTTCACTTTAGTTTTTGTCGAATAAAATCTCGTGAAGAGCGAAAATTGTCCTCTGGACCGAACTTTTGACTTGTGCGGTTGAGTCTTCTTTTTAACATGGACTGCACAGGACAGTCTAGACACACCTTCGTTTCTTAAAGTGATGACGGTCACATGTGTCTCTTCATTGAGCTGATTGGTTCGTGCCATGAAATGAAATCTAACATCCGTCCTGTGATTCAACACGACTTCTGCACCAACTCCATTCAAAAGTCAATCCATTAAGAAAAATAAGTCGAAGTCTGCAAAGAAGTCGTTGGAAAAAAAGGTTCTTCTACTACCATATGTTTTCAGTTCTTTCAAATGTTTTTGTTAAGAACTTAATTCCATGTGGATTCACTCGTGGGTTTGATGCCTTCGGTGAGAATCTAAATAGTCGTGAAAATAAAGAAAACACGTTGAATGAAAGTGTCCTTCGAGAATGAATGGTCAGTTCACTGTCTTTTATCTCGACTCCAATTTGTTGGATTTTCCAAAGACTTGTTCCTTCTGATGTTTGGATTGAATACTATCTTTACAAACACTCCTTTATTTCCTGTTTTACACTTGATCTGTTCTTTCTTTTTGATTAGTTGAATTTGCTGATTGTGTCTTTCTTTATCCAACTTTCTATTTTTTTATCTTCCTGAAGCTGCCAGCTCTGAAATCGAATTCTTTCAATCTTTTGATGAATGAATGCTTCTTGCTGCTTCATTATTGCTGATAGCAGAGTTTTTGTATTTTTAAATATCACCATTGGAATGTAGAGAATACCAAAGAGCAAAGAGAGTTGAAAGAAACAAAAACACCAACTGGATAATTGTACTTGACGTCATAGACCTGAGAAAACCGAGGCAGGAATTCATCTAAGGTTCCTTTTGACACTTTCCATCACCCGATAATTCTCTTTTTCAGTTTCAGTCTAAAGGTTAATGGATAAACCTCGAGTCACAGAGATGTTGTTGCTTCATTTTGGCGGTTAATAGAACTGTGTGTTGTCAAGAATCTGTTGATACGATACGTTTCACGTGTGTAACGATTTTTTTTAAAGATAAGAAACATCTTTTCTGGCTTTTACAAAAAAAAGAGCAAATACTTTCTCTAAGCAAATCTTAAAGTGTTTTATGGAAATGGTGTTTCATTCTTTAACCTTAAACTTTGTTTTAAAGAAAAAATCAGTCCAAACACCAGCTTTAAAAGCTGCTGTTGATAATATATATTTAACCTTTAAAACAACATTTTACTTTGATTCAAGGTTAGTTTATTTCTTATTTTTGTTAAAAAGAAAATAATTCTTTGATCTGATTTGACACAAATTTAAAATAAGTCTGTGCTGTCATTAAACTTTTATTAAACTATTAAACTCTATTCACTGTATGAGTCAGATTCAATGATGAAGTCTACGTCAACACAACAAGTTTGTTATTGTTGACTTTCATGCGTCGACTAAAGTTTCTCTTGTCGCTACAGAACAACAAAGTTAACTTTGTTTTGTTTCTATTTTCTTGTTTCTTCGATCTTTAATGTTCTTTGTCGTGATGCGTCTCTAGATGTTTAATAAAGTTAGTGTTGAAATTTCGAGTGCGATTTCTCCTCCAAACATCCTCCTACGACTTCTTTGTTGCGGCACATGACGTCAGCGCATATATAATATATATATTTAAAATATCAATACAGTATCGTGACTAAAAATATCTCGATATATCGTTATATATCGATATTGTCTTGCACCCCTAGTGGTTAAGATATTCATGAATTGCTTTTATTGTAAAGCTCTGTGTTCTTGACTAGTTTCACAACCATGGGTTTCTAAAGAGCTTGTTACAAAGCTAGATTTAATTTAGGTTTGATGGGTTCGAGAACATGTTTTCAAGCCGTCAGTCATACCAAAGAGAGTTGTTCATGCCTGGCATCCATGTTCTCAACTGAGTGACTGAACTGTTGTATGTTTTCATATTTGTATTCAGTTCATTCCTCTCGCCTCATAACATTTGTGGTAACATTTCGCCTTCATGCTGCTCGAGCCTGGTGACTTTCACCTTGAGCGTTTTATACTCGACACGCTTTCTGTTTCCTCTTCTTATTTTCAATCGTGAACCTTGATTTTTTTAGGGGTTTCTGGGATAATTCGAGGCTTCAACACAAGATGGACGTTACAGACGAGCAGTATGAAGGTGGTTTGATGTTTTTAAGTGTCTTTTTGGACGAAGATGAAGACGAAGACAATTGAGCTGCAGTCGCTACATTAAAATTAACAAACATTTTTGTCTAGAACTCTAAAAAGAACAGATGACGCTGAAAATAATCCAACATTAGTCGACACGAGAGTAGAACATGAGTGAAGTTGAACTATGACTTTGACTGATCTCATCTTAGATTCTCTACCCAGAGCTATAGATTCTTTGGAAACAGCTAAACTTTGACTAAATCCACATTTTCCAACATGAACATTCCTTTTAGAAAGTGAGATTCAGATGAAATTCAAACATCTTTGGAGACATTTCTTCACATTGCAAGAGTTGCTAACGGTTAGCACGACTAGCACCGTGAGAAAAGTTAACTGTAGAACAAAAAACACCCGGAGAAGTTTGAAACTGTGGTAAATGAAAACTCCAGGGTACGAGTGTTTAATAAAGTGTCGACACGATGAGCAACAATCCAAGCGCTTCAAACCTTCTTCCCGTGGTTCTTGTGGATCCAGAGGGAGGTCAAAACACCTTGTGATTGTTTCGTCTTATTCAAAACCAGGAGCCTCGACGCGAGACCTCGAGGAGTTTCACGCTCGCTTAAGAGCAATTTACGCAACGTGGCTGAAGGATGTCGTTAAGTGTTTCTCTTTTGAAGACCGGCGCGCCTTCAAGGAAATGTTTGTCTCGCAAGGACTCCAACTTTCACAAACTAGTTTGAGGTTCCGTCGCACACGTCATCGGAACGCCAGGCGGTTTCGTGTCGGATTTAGTTATGCTTCAGCTTCAGTGGAAAGTAGTGAAGGGTTTGAATCTTCGTGTGCAACTAACGACTGTTTCCTTAAGAATAGTTCTTACTGCCCAAGTAGGTAGAACTTTATTGATTGAAATTGTTTTTTTCCAATTATCCACAGAACATACAGCAATTTTTCATAAAAATAAATCAAAGTAAAATAAGAACAAGAACAAAGAGAAATAAAGAGAAAGAACAAGACGATACAATCTAAGTCTAGAGATAAGCCTTCATTAAACCTTTATTAAACTATTAAACTCCATTCACTGTATGAGTCAGATTCAATGATGAAGTCGACGTCAACACAACAAGTTTGTTTTTGTTGACTTTCATGCGTCGACTAAAGTTTCTCTTGTCTCTACAGAACAACAAAGTTAACTTTGTTTTGTTTCTATTTTCTTGTTTCTTAGATCTTTAATGTTCTTTGTTGTGATGCGTCTCTAGATGTTTAATAAAGTTAGTGTTGAATCTTCGCGTGCGATTTCTCCTCCAAACATCCTCCTACGACTTCACTGTAGCGGCACAAAAATATATATATTTTTAAAATATCGATAGAGTATCGTAAATAAAAATATAGCGATATATCGTTATATATCGATATTGTCTTGCACCCCTAGTGGTTAAGATGTTCATGAATTGCTTGTATTGTAAAGCCGGGAAAGGAAGGAGAAGGTAACTTTGGAAAATGTTCATAATTGCTTGTACTGTAAGAATTTTTCAAAAAAATCAAAAAAAAGCAAAAAAAAAAAAAAAAAAAAAAAAAAAAAAAAAAAAAAAAAAAAAAAAAAAAAAAAAAAAAAAAAAAAAAAAAAAAAAAAAAAAAAAAAAAAAAAAAAACAAACCCCCCCCCCACTATGTGTTCTTGATAATACATTGAATAGTTTCACAAGCATGGGTTTCTAAAGAACTTGTTACAAAGCTTTCATTTAGGTTTGATGGGTTCGACAACATAAAAACATGAAAGTGACTTAGTTATACCTCAAGTTTATTTTGTTTTTGAGGCTCCAGGTAAGAAGGTGCTGGGTTCAAATCAAAGGTTTACTTTTGGAAAATCTGAATTCCTCCCACAGGAGCTAACAAAACACCACAGTTAATTGATGTATTTTTCATTGTGACTGTGTGTAAACTTCCATGGACCTCTCACCCCGAGTAGCTGGGACTGACTCCAGCCCGCCACAACCCCTGAGATGTTTCTAAATCCACGGCTCTTCAGCGTCGACATCCAGCAACACATATCTCAGGCGTTCATTGAATCAGGCCGAGCAGCAGCAACATCGCTCAGTTGTCGTCAAAACCCATTTATGATCCAAACCATGACTGATACAGACGCGACAGAACTTCTTCTTTTTTGTTTCTCCGCGGATCTCTCCATACATCAGTGATCCGGAGCCTTCCATCAGCATCTCCATCAACCCCAGACGACACTTTTGCGTCGTTACTTTGACGAAAGACACACCTGGACACGTCTGCTCGGGCGAGAGCGATCGTCCTCCCGCGACACACGCCGACGCTTTTCTGGCTTTTCCACGAAGCTCAATCCTTTTCCCCGCGACGGATGGTTGTGAAAACAATGTCCAGGAGTTGAAGAAGAAGACCTCGTGAAGAGAGACGTGGGAATAAATAGACGAGGGTTGAAGAATCGGGGAGGAAGTCGAGGGAAACGTTGTGACTTTATCCAGACCTCCTCGTCAATTCAAGCTCCGTCAGTTCAAAACTCCAATTTCTACCCTTAAAATAGTGCTAAACATATTGTTCAAATCAAAACTTAAATGAAACATTTAGATTAAACCATTCATTGCACATATCTGCAGTCGGAAATAAAAGAGATGACAACAGATGAGACATTTGAAACTGCCACTCAATATACATCTCAACCCTCCAGAGATGGTCGTGAGCCAACGACCTCACCTATGATGTCATACATGTGTTACGAGCAGGAAATAAACTGTACTTTGAGCTTTTTTTTGTCCCTCAATCATCTTCCTCTCGTACATCACCGAGAGAAAAATGAAGGATTTAAGGAACAAGTGGTTTCATCCACTTTGTCACATTCTGCAATTTGTCTTGCCTCTAAATTAAATTGATAATTAAGAGTAATTTCTGAGTAAGTAGTTCAGCTATAGACAAAAATGTTTGTTCATTTTAATGTAGCGACTGGAGCTCAGTTGTCTTTATCTTCAAAAAGAAACTTAAAAACATCCAAATACCTTCAATCTGCTCGACTGTAAAGTTTGTTATTGAAGCTCCACATGAGAAGAATTGATCTGGAAATGTTAAAAAAAAGTCTTAATTTATATGCATTTTAGTGTTTTTCTGATGTTGTGAGTTTAAAATTTAAAGGATGCAAAAGTAAAAGTAAAAAAGTGAACTCAGCGTAACATGTAATCACAACTATATCATATATATTATTATCACCGTCTCTGGAACTCACTGCTGATCTGAGAAACATGGATTATATCAGACTTTTTTATTCACACCTGAAAACACACTTATACAAATCTATTTATTGCACCTAATCACAGTGTTTTAATTATGTTTTTAAAGTGTCTTTATGTCTTAATTGTGTTTTTATACCTGCTGTTCGGGTTTCATGTAAGGAGACCTTGAGTGACGAAAAGGTGCCTGGAAATAAAATGTATTATAATTATAATATATGATTGCAAATATTTGAGTTCTACCTTGAACCATTTCAACCATTGACAGAATCAAACCTACAACCTTGGACAGACGGTCATAATCAATCCAACCATACAAATAAAAACCCAAAAACTCAGACGAACATGATGAAAAAGAAAGAAAAAATTATGAATTAACTTTTTTTTTCAAGTAGTACAAAGTAAAAAACACAAAGGTTCAAGTTCAGAGGAAAATATTATTATTTTAAATAAGCAACATTGCTGCGTCGCAGCCTACTCCCACCATGTGTGATTGTGTGTGTTTTGATAAAAGCATGAATACATTCATCAAGTGTTTATAGAGAACTGAAAAATAGAAAATAAAAATAAAAAAGGTTCTTTGTTTAGAAATAAATCATCAGCAGAAAGAAATGCAAACGTTTATCAAGACGGAAAAAATGTTTTGTCGAAACCCGGACGATAAATAAATGAGGCGACAACAGTCGAGCAGGTGAAGCGAAGGAATCTGTTTCACATCCGAAAGCAACCAGGCTTCAAACACGACATGTGTTTGTGCGTCTGCTCGCTCGCATTATTCCACCCCCGTCATGCGGCGCGAGCCCGGACAGCCGTTTGGCTCGTGTTGCCGCGGCGCCGTAATGTGGAGTGAGGGGCCGCGACTGCTCCGGCCCCGGGACGGCAGCAAAATCAATTGTCTAGAAATGACATCTGCCAGGATCTGCCAGCCGAGCGCTCGTAGGAACCCTAAATGAAATCACGGGCCCTAATTGTGAGCTGATTTATTCACTTGTCTGGGCCACCCCGGAGCAGACGTTTGGTCATACATAACACATTTATTTATCTACCCTCCCTGCGGGGGGTCGCCCCCTCCTGGCTGGATTAATTCACTTTCTCTTCTCTCTGTGAAATGAAATGGCGACGGAGACGACTGTCACTCAGCCGGAGTGAGATAAATACGCCGAGGCCCGGAGTGGTTAGCGCTCGCTCGCCTGTTTGATTGTGTCGGGAGCGTTTCTGCGGCTCTTCAGCGAGAGATTTATGACACCGGCGCCGGGTCACGTCCGATTGCGAGGGTGATTCGGAGAAAAGCCGTATTATTTTAGCGCGGCGGCGCTCAGAGAGGCGTCGAGTCGTCGCCTCTACGTTCGTGGCGTCGAGTTCTGATGGCGTCGAGATGATCGTCGGCCGTGAAGAGACGCCGTCGTGAGGCTCGTGTTTTAAATGAAAAACGTTTCAATTTCCGCAGGATTTATATGTCAAGGACGGTTGACACGGACTCGCTCTCGCTCAAGTGTCGCACGGTCGTCGTTACAGGTGGACGGATGGAGAGATGAAAGGAGGAAGAAGAGAATCAGAAGAGGGTCAAGCAGAGGAGAAGAAAACGACCCTCGAACCAGGAGAAGATTTAGAAAAAACGTGAGCTCAAATCTAAAGACTGGTGTTTTATTAAACTAGTAAATATTATTTGAAAAGATGTTTCTAGACCAGGGTCACAAAGCGCTTGAACAATCAAAACAATACACACTTAAAATATCCAGACAGAATATTGTATGAATACCTATTATGAAAAAATATTTTTATCTTTTTAATTAGAACCTGATCTAGAAAGGCGCTCTAGAAATAAGCAGTACTTACTTACTTAATTACATATAACAATAATAAAATACAAGTATAAATATATATAACGGAGGACCATCGTGCATAAACCCACCAAAATGCAAAGTAAGAGTCAGGAAGTAACACGACTGTCACAAAAGGTAGCGAGAAAATGAAACTATGAATTTGAATTAAGATGAAAAAAAAGGCTAATTCTGTGAAATTCTCTCCGTGTCTCTTTTATACTAGAGTTATGGTCTCGTGAAACAATGCTTTATTCAGGGTTAAAGTTTTTTAGTTATTGAACATTTTTTCCCACATCATCACACAAACATACAGTCTAAAAAAAACAATCCAAATTTTCTTCATATCCATATAAAAATAATTCTCTTATTACCAAATATTTAGTTTTTCTAAATCAAAGTTCCTTTTTTTTACATTTATGTTTTTTTTCCTACACCTTTATTCAACACCCTTTAACGCTTACATGTTCGGTTGAAAATGCTTCTGTTCATCACTCAAACCTGGTTGGAGCCTAGGTCTCAAGCAGGCAAATTCCTACGGAATGTTCACATGATATTGCTGCACATTTTGGCAGGTGGTATGAAGTTAATTTACCTAATTTAAGTTGTTTTTGAAGTGTTTTTTAAAGTGAAATACTATACTTTCTAGCTTAGCTTGTTGCTAACACTGCTAGCTGCAGTGAAGTCAGATTTAAACTCGCGTTTACACAATTCATCATTTTCTGAAGAGAAAACGTTGAAAACATTGCAGCAAATGTGTGTTTGAGTTGATTTGAAATTGAGTGAATACTGTATGTTCAAGTTACTTATCTTCTCACAATATCATGATCATATAAATATTTTTATGTCTGAGATGTTTATTGGTTTCTGACATCAAATGAATGTCTTTAAAACAAGAAACTACATTTGATCAAATATGATACAAAAGGGTTAAACAAACATGGTCTGAACTAGAAAAGTACATTTTGTTTGGAGAACCCTCCTCCCCTCCAGTCCGGTGGAGCCCGGTGGGATCTCACCAGGCTTCTCTGCTGAAGGAATCTTGGCATGTCAAACGAGGAGAAGGCTCCGGGGCAGATACATCTGCATGCTGGCTGAAGAACACCTCGGACATCTGGAGGATAGAAGCTCCTCACGTGACGGCGTGATGTTTGCAGGTGCGTCGGATCAGAAACAACCAGCGAGCGAAGAACGAGCGGCGGCGTGTTTGAACCGACAACTCTGACCCTGAATCAGACGAGACTCTTGCCCCTGATCAGATATTTCCTGGAGGCCCACCAGACTGAAACTTTAACCTGCTTCTACATAAAACATGAAACATCTTTTTGCAAAAGCGTTCGTGAGGCAGCAGCCGCATCAAAAATTGATGCCGGCTCGGTGGAGCGGACCGGAGAAATCCATCCCTCCGAGCTCGCCGGTTCATGAGAATCATCCCCGTCACCAAGGCGACCGTCGCGGGAGGTAACAGCCCTGCTGTGATAGACAAGAGCAGAACTCTGTTTTTATTATGAGCGCCGGGTAAACAGAGACTGACTGGATCTGGCACAAAGGCTGGCGGAGAATACACAGCCGTGCGCAGAAGCAATTTTGCCGATGAGAAGGAAGTTGCCAGTGAATGACCTCTTCGGAAATTGGCGGGACCAAAAAAAATGAGGATTCCATTTGTGCCAGATCGAAGTCATATTCCCCAATGTTTGTGCAGCCCCCCCGTCCTCGCCGGTGGGGAGACGTGAGCGAACAGGCCTCACTTTTACAGCTCATTACCCCCCTCACCCCCCCACACCCGTCTTTGTCTCAGGCCATTTGATAGCAGCATTAATCCAGCGCTCGCTCCCTATTTACCGGTATTTCAGGAAGATTACACCACTCGAGCGTGAAAACTCTCCCCGCCTAAAGTGAACCCCAAACTCAGCAGACGGCCAAACTTGTGCGACTCACGCTGAATTAAGCAGCACATCTTTCCCAGAAATACCAAATGAGATGTGAGTCGGGAGTGAATGAGAAGCAGTCGGCGTGTGTTTTGATGTTTGATCCACGGATGTTTGTGTTGCAAACACAAGCAGCGACGCCAGGCTTTTTACCTTCTCGCTGATTTAAACTGCTGCTACGTGTTAACAACACTCGCTGAACACCACAAGTTGAAGTTCCTCGACTCTGAGAAACCATAGTCCAGGCGGAGGATTCTTCCTGAAGACGTTCTTGGAGGTCAGGACCATGAAGAATGAACAGAGGGGTGGAAATTGGCTCCAGCGTTGAGACTAAATCCATGTAGATGATGTAGCACAGGATCATAGCCTCATCACTAACCTATCCTATGATGTGTTGTTGCACTTCCTGACCACTGTACTGACCACTGCAATGACCACTGCAATGACTACTGTATTGAGCACTGTACTGACCACTGTACTGACCACTGTACTGACTACTGTACTGACCACTGCAATGACTACTGTACTGACCACTGCACTGACCACTGCACTGACCACTGTACTGACCACTGTACTGACCACTGTACTGACTACTGTACTGACCACTGCACTGACCACTGTACTGACCACTGCACTGACCACTGTACTGACTACTGTACTGACCACTGCAATGACTACTGTATTGAGCACTGTACTGACCACTGTACTGACTACTGTACTGACCACTGTACTGACCACTGCACTGACCACTGTACTGACCACTGTACTGACTACTGTACTGACCACTGTACTGACCACTGTACTGACCACTGCAATGACTACTGTATTAAGCACTGTACTGACCACTGTACTGACCACTGTACTGACTACTGTACTGACCACTGCACTGACCACTGCACTGACTACTGCACTGACCACTGCACTGACTACTGTACTGACCACTGTACTGACCACTGCACTGACCACTGCACTGACTACTGCACTGACCACTGTACTGACCACTGTACTGACCACTGCACTGACCACTGTACTGACCACTGTACCGACCACTGCACTGACCACTGCACTGACCACTGCACTGACCACTGTACTGACCACTGTACTGACCACTGCACTGACTACTGTACTGACCACTGCACTGACTACGGTACTGACCACTGTACCGACCACTGTACGTACCGACCACTGTACTGACCACTGTACTGACCACTGTACCGACCACTGTACTGACCACTGTACCGACCACTGTACCGACCACTGTACCGACCACTGTACCGACCACTGTACTGACCACTTTCCTTCGGCCCCTTCTTCTTCTGCTTGACTCAACACTGCCAGGTCCGTGTTGTGTCTCCACCAGTATGGTACGTCGAAGCAGATTCTATATTTTGAATCTCCGAGCCAACTTGACGTTAGTAAAACTGTCAACTGTCTCGGACACTCAGACCCTCAACACCAGATCCCCTCAGGGCGGTGTGTTCTTTCCCCTTGGCTCTTCTCCCTGTGCACCGACTGCTGCACTTCCAGCCATTAAGCTCATAAACTGATCAAGTTTGCAGACGACTCCACCCCGATGGGACTCATCTGGGCCTACAGTAGGAAGGAGGATCGTCTGGTGTCCACGTGTAGCAGCGACAATCTGGAGGTGAACACCCCAGAAATCAGTGGAGATGATCGTCAACTTCAGCAAAGTCACAGCCCCATAATCTTCCGTCACCCTGACTGACTCTCATTCGCGCTTGTGTTTCCAAGGCCCCGCTGTCACCCAGGACCTCAAGTGGGAGGAGACCATCAGCTCCCCGATCGAGAAGGTCCACAAGAGGATGTACTTCCTGTGGCGGCTGAAGAAACACTGTCTGGCCATCATCGCATTCCATCTTCGCCTCATCCATATTCGTACGGACACACTGTAACTTTCACTGTCGCTAGTTGGCGCCGCCGCGAGCTAATGCCGTTGAGTTGCTGAAGTCACTGTTTTATTTGCGAGCACAACTCACTTTGTTGAACTAATGTTCCAGGTGGAGAAGTGGCTGTCTTTGTATGTGAAGAACAATCAGGCGAGCGTCTCCATTAGCTCCAGCACTCGCTCCCACACAAATAGACGTGTGAGACAGCGAGTGTGTAGTCACAACTGTAATGATAAAGTTTTTGAACTTGAGACATGTTACAGCTCCACGCCCGACTCGCTTCACACCTTCAACTGCGAGCGCCTCGACTGCTGTGAGGATCTGCGGAGGAAGAGATCAGATGTTTTCTCAGACTCAACCCCAAAGAAAGACAAAAAAAAAATAAAAAATCCACAACCATTTTGTCACAAACTTCTTAGGAAGCCGATCCTCTGGCGGCACAAAGCAGCTGCTCTGTGATCAGTCTGGCAGAGTCGCAGTCTCTGGTGAAGTGTTTGCCTGTTTCATGGTTGAAGGGAAACGAGCAGAAAAAACACAGAGAAACGTGACATTCACGGAGGAGAGCGAGTTTGTTTCTGCTTCGTCTGAGAGAAGTTCCACTGGACTTCACTTGCCAGTCTACTGGTGGAACTACATGGAGAGTCCGGGTCAGTGGATGTTTAACCCGTGAGTCGCTCATCTGATTCGATGCCTTAAAAGATACCTTTATTTTTGTCCACCAGGGGGCTCTCTATCGCTCAGTTAAGCATCTCTATGACTCACTTTTGCAGGCAGAGCAAGAGTATGACTCAAATAAAAATTGAGAATCTAGAGTTTCTGGATCAAAGAGCTGATAGTGGACCTCCTCCTCATGAATATGAAACCCTCCTGCACCCACGATTGAACTGGAATATCTCATCATATCCGAACAGGAAGCAGGTAAGACTTTAAATGACTGAGTCATTAAGTGTGTGACTCACGATGGATAGACAGGAAGTCAGTACTACTTGTGGTTTTTTAAAACCTCTCGATTCTTGCTGTTTCTTATGACAACAGCAGAAAATGGTACTTTTCATAGTTAGCGAGTCATACTTGATCGATTCCTCATGAGTCTCTCTGACTCGTGGAGAGTCAGTGAGTCGATACGTATGACCTCAAAGCAAGAAGTATTTTCTTTAATTACTCAATATCTGAATATTTGTGTCTTGAGGGAGTCTGACTCATTGACTCATCTGTTGTGACTCAATGTTCTCCACATAAGGTGTTTCAGACTTATTTGGTTGATGTTAATATGATTTACAGCTTTTCTGACAGAATCTTCAGCATCTTATCTTTCAGCTAGAAAGACTCGTAAGATTCTGAGATTTCGATCAGTCGGACGACTCGACTGGAAGGTCTTGCTCATGTATCCTTCGGTCTAACTCAAGCCACACTCATGGAACCTACAGCATGTTGCAGGAAATGAACATGACATTGTTGTGTTGTCAGTCATGGGTTCACAATCATCCTTGTGATTGTTCGACTCATCAACATGATTGAGTCACACATCCGTTGGGTTGTGATTCCAGTCACTGCTCTGTAGTCGACGAATGAAGCATTTAGTTTCAAAGCAGCTGCAACATATACGACTCGAACAGTCACTCGATTTTAAAGCAAATACATTTCATGTCCGTCGTCGACTCCAAACCCCACCTGTGATAGCGAGAGCATTAACGCGTCACATGACTTGTGTTATCTTATTACCGACAGCCGGGAAACAACATATGAAGAAGTCCATGGGTCTCAGATGTTCAATATCGCTGCTGGTCCAAATGAATCCGCCAGAGCCGCCGAGACTTATATTACTTCTGAGTGACCTGTGGCTGATATTAAACTGACCGCGGCCACTTCCTGTCTTCTCACATCACAGTGTCTTCACCCACTGGGAGAAGCTCCACCGCTCAACTCCAAAAATGTCAAGCAAACCTTAAACCAGGAGTCGAAAAGTCAACTTTTTTTCTAACTCAGATGAATTGCTTTTGAATCTAATGGGTATTTTCCAACACACAGTTCCAGCTCCACTCGACGCAGCTCGACTCAAGGTTGACGAGACCGTCAGAATATATCGCCGTTGAATTTGACGCTACCAGACACACAAAGGTCTGCACCCTGTCCTGGGAAATGTGACCCATATTAAGACCCAAATACAGTACTTCTTCAGTGATGGGTTTCTTACTTGAGTTGGGAGTTATTCTGATGATTCTTTAGTCTCCACTCTCCGACCAATCAGAGGCCTGCAGTCGGTCATAATCACCCTTTTTAGTACCTGCTTGGCTCACTTGGAGTTGGAGACAAGCAGGTACTAAAAACAGTATCTGCTCCTATGAACGGTGCTGGTGGAAACACAACACGAACTGGGAGAGTAGGATCAAAAAGGACCCAGTGGAAAAGTGCAATAACGACACGTTCATACCAAAAATATTACAAATAAAGTTGTATTTAGAGACACGACATGGAGTTCGAAACTCAGAATCTAACCAGCGAGTTGCAGTGTCACGATCCACTTCTGTTTTGTTTTATTTTCTCAAGGTACTTCCTGCTTCGTCATTTTCTTTGGCAGTTAACTGGCACGGTTCCTGACAGTGGTTGGCTGAGTTGCACAGCTGCTGGTGATCTTCAATTACCCCGGACAGATTTAAGGGGCTGAGCCCCAGCCAGCAGTTGTCAGCTCGTTTTCCAGTCCCACCTTAGGGATTGTGCGTCTTGCTGGCCTTTCGGGATTAACCCCCTTGTTTTCCTTGGACTATTTTTTGAGAGAAAAGACTGGTGTTCTTGTGTATATTAAATTGTTATTTTGTACTTTATCCCTGTCTGCTGCTTATTGTCTTCAGCTTGTGGGTCGCCTTGCTAAGTATTTCATGACATGCAGTGCATGAACCAATCAGAGCTCAGATACTAGTATGCAAGAATAGACACAGGGAAGACATTCTCAAAATAAGGTTATTGATAGGAACGCAGGATTTCGCTCGCATTTGATGACGACTATTCTGACAGGAGAACACCTCGGATTCAGAAGAGCTGGAGGAGCTTTTTGAAGATGCTGGACTATTTGTTTGTAAACAGTCACACAAAAAAAAAAGTTTCATAAAATTCTCAGGATTCTTGTATAATAGACAAAACATTGTGAAGACTCTGCAGGAGACACTGATTTAATAAGATTTCTGGTGGACCGTCGTTCGGCGGCGCTCTGATGGGGGAGTCGTGTCCCCAGTTAGTCCGCGGAGAAGTCTTTGAAGAAGGTGGTCCTGGTGAGGAGGCGTGGGCGCCGCGTCGACGGACAAATGAGACACGTCAGCGCTGTAAACGGTCGTGTTTAACGAGCGCTATCAGCGAAGCATCAAAGGCCCATCGGTTCAGCTAACAAGCTGACGGCGCCGGCTCTTATCATCGTGTTCGCCGTCAACCGCGAGGCTAACCGTCTCCGAGCGACTGAAGCAACAGATGCGTCACAATCCGAGAGCGTCATCGGAACCGACGCACACTCACGAGATATTCTTACGTGACGACACATCGTCATGGTTATAGAGACGATATCGTCAAACCAGAATGCTATCGTCACGTATGCTCGGGGAACGCTAACGTGTTAGCATTTCAGGACGGTGACATCACTGTCTGGTACAGATGGCAGTTTTATGAGTCGGAAACTTTGCCTCGCTTTGAAAATATCTTTGATATCTCACATGCTTTCATCCAAACTCCTCTCTTTTCCTCCCGTCAGTGTTTTGTGCGGCGGCGGCGGCGGCGGCGACTGTCAATAAGCTCATGATGGTGTGGAAGTCCTGCCAGTCGCAATAAAGCCGCAGAGAGATCACGGCAATGAAAGGTGACCTTAGGCGTAATTGAGATTCATCCCCGGGAAGCCGAGTGGCTGGAGCGACAGCGAGGGAGAGAATGGAAAAACAACATAAATACTTCTGCAGTTTTACGCGCCCAGAGTCGACAGCTGGAGACGAGCAGAATCTCAATGATGGGATTTTATTTCAAAGCTGCAGCCGTGTGATGTCATCTTCGCTTGATTGAGAGCCTCAATACGGGAACTCAACTCTGAGAGACGACGCTTGAAGGAGCCAAATACACCCCGAAGAGTTGCATCTGGTGTTTGTAATGACATGAAAGTGGACGAAGAAAGAAACATTTCACACATGAATCCTGTTCATAACTGCTGGTCGCACATTAGCTAGTCTTGGTTAAAGTTCAACTAATGTGTTGATCTAAGTGTGTGTTGTTGTGATGTGTGACTCTATTGTATCATCAGTGTGTGTTGTTGTGATGTGTGACTCTATTGTATCATCAGTGTATGTGTTTTTTGATTTGTGACTCTATTGTATCATCAGTGTGTGTTGTTGTGATGTGTGACTCTATTGTATTATCAGTGTTGTTGTGATGTGTGACTCGCAAGTGTGTTGTTGTTTGGTGGGGGACCCTATTGTATCATCAGTGTTTGTTGTTGTGATGTGTGACTCTATTGTATCATCAGTGTGTGTTGTTGTGATGTGTGACTCTATTGTATCATCAGTGTGTGTGTGTTGTTGTGATGTGTGACTCTATTGTATCATCCGTGTGTGTTTGTTGTTGTTGTGATGTGTGACTCTATTGTATCATCAGTGTGTGTTGTTGTGACCTCCGAGGGACTCGTTGTATAAACAAAGCGTGATTACAGCTTGAGGAGTGAAGTCCTTATTACGTCGTAATGGACTCTTGTAACCTCTTGTTCGTCCAGATTGTTTTTTCTTCGCCACACGTCAATACGATCTGTTCCCACATCTCAACACCTGGTCACACATAGCAACACAAACAACAAATAAGCTTCTTTTCTTCCGTCAGATGTGATCTGGAACAAATGTGCGCTTCAACCTCAAACTGTTGGTGGCGTCTGCGATGCTGCAACATGGCGAGATGAATGCAGACGCCGGGGTTGGCACATATGTGGACGGATTATGGTTCCTCTCGGATCGACACAATGTTTTGGTCGGCGCCGGAGTTGTAACGTGACCAAGGAACTGGGCCGAGGGATCCCTCCCTGCCCCCCCCGAAGACGTCCGCCTGAAGACAATGCAGCACATTCTGGGTTCGGAGTCCACCTGGACCGCACTGATAAATGCTGCTGAAAGACGACACACGTGCAGCCGGCTGGCATGATCTGAATCCTGCTGCTGGACACTTTTTCATTTTCAAACAAAACCAGGACCAAAAAATATTGTGTTCTTTGATACAAATTAAAAATTTTTTTTTACAAAAAACGTTATTAGAATAAATTGTTATTACTTATAAAAAGCCAAAAAATACAGTATATGTAAAACACAGAGACTAGTTTAATGCAATCAAGTAAGTGAAATATTTCCTGACGTATGCAAAAAAAATAGTTCTGACTTTCTGAGTTAATTTATTTTGTTGGTTTCCGTTAGCGGCTGTCAATCAAACAATCAGTCCCGTTCAAACGCCAGATTTCATGCAGATCGGCGTTAGCTCGTTACATAGTCGCACCGGCCAATGCCTGACACCAAAAGTAGAAACAGTCTTTTAGTCAATTTATGCAAAGTCCCCAGAGTCCCTCAATATGAAGTCCAAAGACCACAAAATAGGGAAAATTCAGACGAGGTGGCAACCAAGAGACCTTTCCACTAATAAAGAAACAGAGATAAAAAAATAAAAAATGTTAACCAACCACTTGCAAAAAATGTAGTAACAAAACACCACTGTAAAAAATAACTGCCAAGTAACTTTGTTCGTCCAGAAAAGAGCAATGGAAATTATATGTCAGGAGTTACCAGGAGGGACTGAATGTCGAGCTGACGCCGGTCTGTGGAAAGTGTGGGGTTTTATAATATGTATAAAACTATTTTCAATATGATATGAACATGAAATGCAGTGGTCCCCAACATTTTCCAACTCAGGGCCCACAAAAACCTTTGCGGCCCCATAAAGACGGAGGCATTATAATGTGTTCTCATAGGACTTTTTTTATTGAAGATTGAACATAAACGACTGAAATCAATGAAGGAGAAACATATTGGAAGCTTTACAGTCACTAACTCAGCATCTGTAACATGTTGCTACACCTTCAGACACACACACACACACAGGCACGCATACACACACACACACACGCACGCATACACACAAAGGCACACACACACACACACACACAGGCACGCATACACACACACACACAGGCATGCACACACGCACACACACTTGCACGCATATACACACAGGCACACACACCAACACACACGCACACACACTTGCACGCATACACACACAGGCACACACACTCACACTCACACACACATCTATACACACACAGGCACACACGCTTGCACGCATACACACACAGGCACACAAAGACACACACTCACACTCAGTCCGCTGGAAAGTGGTCCGGCCGATAACAAAAGTTCCTTTCTCTCATTTCTTGTTACATTTATAATACTCGAAGGAAAAACAATATAATGAAAATAATATTTGAAAATGTTTAATATAATTTTGAACTAAACAAGGTTTAACATTATCATGTGTATTTTTATTTTTTATATAATTACATCCACCCTCCCACAAAAAAATGATACCATTTTGGAAATGATTTTTCAGCCCACTTGCAATACCATCGCTGCCCACCAGGGGAATCCCTGATGTAATGAGACTTTGACACGACCAGTGCTAGACTCAATTTTGTCGTTCGTTCCATCTGTCCCTTATACCAGATTGAATATCTCAGAATAAAACTGTTTGCAGATGATGTGATGAAGTTTTTTAAAGTGACATTTTCACTGTCAGAAGTGGATTACGCAGCGACATCTCTTACAGACTTTTACCTGGAAGGGAAAAGTTGAAACAGGAGACAAATGTGAGCGAGTTTTTGTCGAGTTGAGTTTCAACAACTCCTGGTCACACATAAATAACATTTGTTCACACTTTGTTAAGTCTTCTTCGCACGTTAATAACTCCATGGTTACATGTTATTAGCTCCTGTAATCACACAAATAACTCCTGATTACACTTTTTAAACCTCTTGATTCCACACATTTTGTCGCGCATTATTTTCATTTGGTCACACAGTAACAGTTACTGGTCACACGTTGATATCTCCTAGTCATTCATTCATAACTCTGTACGTTAGTTAAAATCTCCTAGTCATGCATTCATAACTCCTGGTCACACGTTGATATCTTCTAGTCATTCATTCATAACTCCTGGTCATACGTTGAAACCCCTAGTCATTCATTCATAACTCCTGGTAACACGTTATATCTCCTAGTCATCATATCTTCTATAACTCCTGGTCACACGTTGATATCTCTTAGTCATGCAATCATAACTCCTGGTCACACGTTGATATCTCCTAGTCATTCATTCATAACTCCTGGTCACACGTTGATATCTCTTAGTCATTCATTCATAACTCCTGGTCACACGTTGATATCTTCTAGTCATTCATTCATAACTCCTGGTCACACGTTGATATCTCTTAGTCATTCATTCATAACTCCTGGTCACACGTTGATATCTTCTAGAATAAAACTGTTTGCAGATGATGTGATGAAGTTTTTTAATGTTACATTTTCACTGACAGAAGTGAAACACCAGGTTAGGCATCAGTTCTTCCGAATCCTAGACCATGGTTCTCAGTGAGAAAATATGGCACACAAGACGGGTCGGAATAGAACCAAGATCTTCTGCTGGAAACTGCGAGTAGATCTGCCTCTTGTTCTCCGAGGATTACGCAGCGACATCTCTTACAGACTTTTACCTGGAAGGGAAAAGTTGAAGCAGGAGTCAAATGTGAGCGAGTTTGTGCCGCGGAATCAATTCCAGACGTGTAGCGAAGCATCTGTTCCTTCTCGCAGGTACAGGACGGCCCTCGGTGCCATCGCTAACAAATCACCACGAGTCCCTCCGGAGCGCCGTCATGGACTCCCAGGCAGATATAACCTTGACATTAATGCTTCATTCTTCAGTCCTGTGGGTTTTTCCTTCTAATCTGTAATCGAGGAGCCTCCACCCCCCCCACAAACTCCCCCCGGACCCCCTCGGAAGTCTGACCGGCTCTAACCTTGTCTGCTCGGGTTAGAAGAACCGAGCTTCCTGGCCGTCCTCGTGATGTTCGGCGCTCTGAGAAGCGCCGTCCTCCGGAGAGCGGCGCAGCAATTACGGCGCGTGTTTCACGATTGAATAGTTGGACTTTTAATTGTCTTGTCTTTCACAATCATGTCAAACCTTTAATTAAGTGGCTGCCACTTATTTTATTCCCGCTTTTTGTCTGACTGGATAAAAGTAATTACTGTCACCTTCCAACGTATGAGTGGTAATTAATCCTTTTTTTAATTTTTACCAAATCCTTCTTTTCTGGTCATTAGCAGGACTTTTTAATCCGACAGATAGTGTGTCCGGATAATTACGGAGGACTTGTTTGTGTGAAGTCGGCAAATCTCTTTTTTTTTCTTTCTTTGTTGAGATACGAAGATCAGCCGCTATCAATGAAAGTACTATTTCTGTATTCAGATAAACATGCAATTATGTTTGGCATCTTTGATACATTTGCAAATAATAATTAATACACTAAAAATGTACAAAACACAGCATACGAGTCAAATTATTTATATACAGTAAATCAACTTTCATGTGACAGTGGTGACAAAATATCTTGTTATGTTATGAAACTTTAAAAATTCTTAGTACCCAAGACCTGTTTTTATCTAGTATTACTGTAAAAATGCAACAAGAGTTTGTGTTTCACTTATTTTAACCAGTTTTACATGTACATTTTTTCAGTCCAAAGCACCTGTCATTACTGGTGAAGCTTCATGAAACAGCGTCATTACCTTCAGGGTCCACTAGGTGGCGTCTCTGCACTATTTTACTTAGTTTTTGAACAAGTTTTCCATTTTTTTTTTAACTGATGGCATCTCCTCGTAATGATAGTTTCAGGCTAATGTGACAACATCTGTTTTTTCTTTAAATGAATCATCTTCCGGACAGTCATTTCAATTACATTAAAAATGTAAAAATAAATAAATATTGTTTTCTATTTCTGTGAGTCCTAAATATCAAGTTCATTTTCAGGCATTTGAGTGATGCATTTGAATTGAGACATATGTCAATCAAACTTGTCGATGCTGTGCAGTCAAATTCAGACCATTTGGACTTTAGCATCGAACACATTTGGAAGAACATCGAGCCCAACTTTCAAGTGCAGTTTCCTTCCTGTGAGCAAATACAATATTGTAAAAATATAAGTTGTTTCATTAATTGTTAATTAACATGTTTTTAAAGTCTCATGAGATGATGTCAGAAGTATATAATGTATTTCTGCACTTTTCTCGTCTTCATTATCGACTAAACACTAAAATCTCCATCTCTACATTAACTTCAGGTAAACAAACACAAAATACTTTATTGATTTTGGATTCCAGCGATGCAGCGAAGATAAGTGCTTCTGTCTCCGGCCTGTTCATGTGAAAACTCAGAAGTTGACTGTCGGGAGGAGAGTTTTACAAACTGAAAAAGTTCCTGAAAATTGTGTAGGAAATAAAAAAGTTGTTTTTACTGTGTAAAGACATGAATCTACTATATTCTCTCAGCATCGGTTCTAATCCGAGTCTCTCCTGAATGACTGAGCATCTTCCTCTAGCAGGTTATTACAGTAATTATGTTAGTTTCTGCTGTTACTAAATACTTAATAACACGTGTATTATTACTGTAATTTATACTGACTCGTTACTTCACGTTTAATCCAATTTGTTCGTGTCTTTGAATGTACATTTTTTTATGAGATGCTATTTAAGTCATGCATGATAGTAGATTAGTTTGATTTACTTAAAGTGTGTTTTTACTACTTCAAACACGAATGATGTATTTAATGACAATAGCATTTTCATGGTGTGTTCAAGTACACATTATATTTTAAAACTAATCCGGAAACACTTTAACTGAATCTGTGTCACTTCAATTCAAACATAAAACACAGAAAACATACAGGATTTTCGGAAAACTCGGAAAAACTGACGTCCATTTGTTATTGTTTTAAAATAATCAAAAATGTATGAATATTTTTAAATACATGTACCGTGATCTGCACGTGTGTAACTCAGGTTACAAATCATCCATTTATTTCTTAAACATACAAACATAAAACACAGAAAACATACAGCATTTTCATAAATTCACGTTCATTATTTTAGGTAGTTGACATTTTTTGTTCAAGTTCGAAATTCATTTTCTTTAACACCTACAGATGTAATACATTGTGGTTATTTTTTATTTTTTTTATTTAATAGATTTTTGGGATTTAAAGTTCGATAGTTTTTTGGAAGAAAATTTGCAAAAATCGGTATCGGCTTAAAAACGACGATCACCTCTTTTAAAATGTTTTTTTGTTTATTTAATTTATTGATCTTATGTTTTGTCTAAATTTAATATGCTTTGATCTCTCTCTTAAGAAAAGTTACGTTTAATGGTAACTAGAGTGTTTTAAAACTACTAGGCAACTTAGTAACTAGTTAGAAGTAACTAGTTACTGAAACTAAGTTACTATTTTAAAGTAAATTACCAGCCTGGAAAACGTGTGGATCTTGTTCTCGAGTCACTACACAGCTGCGACCACAGTGAGATATAAAGAGTTTGTCTTCTGGCTCAGCTCTTGAGGAAACTTCTCCACCTGAGCTTGTAAACTGTCTCTACATTAATGTCTCTGATCTTGGAGTGAAAATAAAATCTAAGAGATTCTTCTGCTCTTCAGTCATACGTCGAACACATTGTTTGATTTGTTCGCCGTCAGACTCGAAACATGAGATGAGATTAGAAAAGATTCACGAGTCTTGACTAAATTGTAAAAGCTCATCTTTCTTCGCGGCTAATATTCCTGCCGCACTCTTGCTGTCTGCGACAAAAGAACGAATGAAATCAAATCTCTTAGATTCTCTCTAACGTACATCTTTTCATCTTTTGTCCGTCGTCGTCGCATCAGTGCTTTTTGTTCAGAAGTTCTTAAAAGTCTGGCTAAAGAGCAGGAGGCCTCGGCTCCGGGAAATCTGGGTCAGACCTAATCAAATGTCACGCTCGCCAATGTTTCACGGCGGCGCAATCACTCACGCCGCCTTCTTACGGCTCTCTCTGCGATTCCATCTCCATCGTCCTCCTCCTCGGCCCCTAATGGTCGTCGGCCTGGAACTTTCCTTCAGGTGCGCCGGCCGGCGTAATGGTGTCGTTAATTACCTTTCATCGAGTATTCATGGCCGAGGTGTTCGTCTCGGCTCACGGCGGGGGGGGGGGTGCGGGGGGGCTGGAGGGGTCGGGGGGGTAAAAGATAATCCTGCAGAAGAAGAATCGTCCAGAAGTTGATTTGGGACCAGGACTCTATCATGGAGGCAGTGAAGTCCAGGAGTTAGATCTGCATCACCGGACAAAAGTCTCTCAAAGATTCTCCTCGACTGCTGTGATGGTCGAGGATGTTGTGCAGGTTATTACAGTAACTATGTTAGTTTCTAACTAAATACTTAATAACATGTGTATTATTACTGTCATTTATACTGACTCGTTACTTCAAGCCTTCACGCTTAATCCAATTAGTTTGTGTCTTTGAATTTAATATTTCTTATGAGATGATATTTATAGTCATGCATGATAGTAGATTAGTTTAGTTAAAACGTGTTTTTACTTCTTTAAACTCGAATGATGTATTTAATGACAATGGCATGTTCATGGTGTGTTCAAGTACTCATTATATTTTAAAATTAATCAGGAAACACTATAACTTAAAACTGTTTCACTTCAATACAAACATGGAACACAGAAAACATAAGGGATCTTCATAAAACTAGGAAAGACTGACGTCCATTTGTTATTGTTTTAAAATAATCATAAATGTATGAATGTTTTTAAATACATGTACCGTGATCTGCACGTGTGTAACTCAGGTTACAAATGTGTAAATCATCCATTTATTTATTAAACATACAAACATAAAACACAGAAAACATACGGGATTTTCATAAAACTAGGAAAGACTGACGTCCATATGTTGTTGTTTTAAAATAATCACAAATGTATGAAATATTGTTTAAGATACAAGTACCGTGATCTGCACGTTCTCAAGATATAAATGTGTAAATCATTCATTCAGTCATTTTCTGCAGCTTCATCCCTAATGGAGGTCACAGGGAGACTGGAGTCTATCCCAGTATCATAGGGCGAGAGGCAGGGGACACCCTGGACAGGACGCCAGTCTATCTCAGGACACACAAAGACACACAACCATTCACACACACACTCATAACTACGGACAATTTCCCTCAAGTTCTCAATCAACCTCTGTATGTTTTAAGGGAGGGAACCGGAGTGTCCGGAGTAAACCTACACAACACGAGGAGAACATACAAACTCAATTTACAGAATAAATCTCAAAACACAGAATATTGTTCATCACAGAGAATGTCTGAAACACATATAAAACTTTCAAAACACAAACAAATCGTTTTTTTGTTCTTGTGTGACTTTAGTGAAGTTCATGCTGCAGTTACTGTTTGTGGGTGAAGAACAAAGTCTCTGGAAATTACACATTTGTAAATCGAGTTATACATTTACAAATAGAGGTTAGATACGTGTACACTTATAATCCATGTGTTTGTGTCGTTTACACTATTGTAACAGTTTATTTAGTGTCTAAACATAAGGATGTGTCTCGCCTGCAGTTCATACTAAACTCTGCAGCCAGAATTCTGAGCCGCTCTAGTAGAAGAACTCACATTTCTCCTTCAAACTCTTCACTGGCCGCTCTAGTAGAAGAACTCACATTTCTCCTTCAAACTCTTCACTGGCCGCTCTAGTAGAAGAACTCACATTTCTCCTTCAAACTCTTCACTGGCCGCTCTAGTAGAAGAACTCACATTTCTCCTTCAAACTCTTCACTGGCTGCCAGTTTCTTTCAGGATCATTTTAAAATTCTGGTTCTTACTTTCAGATCTATTCATGGTCAGATTCTTATTCTTGCTTTTTCTTCATTATCTTGTTGTGTTTGTCTCTATGTCGTCTTGACCCTTTTAGCATATATTTTATGCTTGAGTATTGTTTTGATTATTTAATTGATTTGTGACCCTGGTCTAGAAAAGCGCTCTATAAATATTACTTACTTACACTTTTGTAAAACCTTATGGATTTCTAAAACGTTTGTACTCCGCAGGAATCTTACAATACAAAAAAAGGCCATAATTAGCGTTGGTTAGCACGTTAGCATGATAGGAGTGTCATGGCAACCGGCAAACGTTGTATTAATATTGTGTTTGGTGTCGTTATGAGCGAGAATAGAACACGAGTCGATCTCCTGTCAATCAACTCCGGCTCTGAGCAAACTTCTCCCGATGAATATTTACCGTCATCACTCGTGAACACGCTCCATCCCTCCACACGTCCATCAAGATAATCGTAATTAGAAAAGTAGCGCTCGTTAATTGACACTGTCGGAACAGCCATCTTCGATAATTGCGTCTGCGTTTGTGCGTCCGTGCGAAGACGCGGCGGCTTCCGCAAAACAAACACCGTCGCACTTTCTGTGCGAACACGCCAGACTCGCTTCTAATTAACAGACGGCGGCGATCGACTGGTTGTTTCATGTGAGGCGGTCGCGTGTGCAGACGTGTTATCAACAGATGCTGGAACATGAGCAGGACTCACATGGACCAGAAGATAAGAACCCGGACCTCAGACCTCAGACCTCGTCTCAGCTGCTCATTGTTTTTATATATTGTTTTAATCTGGACCAGAACAAACTGTTGCTCAGTTGATTGTGTAGTTATTTAGCATCTTACGTCACACATCCTATCAAACTAAGACTTTAATAATTAGCCATTTTAAATAACAAAATAAAAAAAGATAAAAAATATGTGTTAATGTGTGTGTTGTGTTATTGAAAAAAGATATAATATTTAATTAATAAAATCTTTTTAAAAAAACAACACATACACAGATGAAAACTACATTTAAAAGGAAAAGAAATAGATTTATAAACCAGAGTCAAGTACTGGACAATACTACACATATATAGTTGTTACTACACTATCACAACACCAGAGTCAAGTACTGGACAATAATACACATATATACTTGTTACTACACTATCACAACACCAGAGTCAAGTACTGGACAATACTACACATATATACTTGTTACTACACTATCACAACACCAGAGTCAAGTACTGGACAATACTACACATATATACTTGTTACTACACTATCACAACACCAGAGTCAAGTACTGGACAATACTACACTTATATACTTGTTACTACACTATCACAACACCAGAGTCAAGTACTGGACAATACTACACATATATCCTTGTTACTACACTATCACAACACCAGAGTCAAGTACTGGACAATACTACACATATATACTTGTTACTACACTATCACAACACCAGAGTCAAGTACTGGACAATACTACACATATATACTTGTTACTACACTATCACAACACCAGAGTCAAGTACTGGACAACACTACACATATATACTTGTTACTACACTATCACAACACCAGAGTCAAGTACTCGACAATACTACACATATATACTTGTTACTACACTATCACAACACCAGAGTCAAGTACACGACAATACTACACATATATACTTGTTACTACACTATCACAACACCAGAGTCAAGTACTGGACAATACTACACATATATACTTGTTACTACACTATCACAACACCAGAGTCAAGTACTGGACAATACTACACATATATACTTGTTACTACACTATCACAACACCAGAGTCAAGTACTGGACAATACTACACATATATACTTGTTACTACACTATCACAACACCAGAGTCAAGTACTGGACAATACTACACATATATACTTGTTACTACACTATCACAACACCAGAGTCAAGTACTGGACAATACTACATATATACTTGTTACTACACTATCACAACACCAGAGTCAAGTACTGGACAATACTACTAAACTGGCAGCCAGAGAAGAGTTTGAAGGAGAAATGTGAGTTCTTCTACTAGAGCGGCTGCAGAGTTGTGTATGAAAGACAGTTCCTTCTGGTTTAGACACAAAAAAGATGTTTAGACATGGAAAGAAACTGTTACACAAACACATGGATTATAAGATCATGTTGTGACATCATTTTACTCAATTTATAGATTTTTCTCAGTTGAAACAGTTTGTGTCAGTTTTGTTCCGTGTTGAACTCGAGACATTTTGTCAAACATAACACCAGGTTTCTCAGTTTGACTGACATAAGTCACCCAAGTACTGATTCAACCCTGAACTTTATCCTCAGGTGCAATAACCAAACTTTAAGTTTGTCCACATTTAGCTTGAAAGTGTTTTCACTCATTGTTGGATTTCTAGTAAACAACTTGGTCACATGACTCTCGTTCGTGTCCTTCTGTACGGCGCATACATCACATGGCGCCTAAATGGTTGTAGCATTTAAATTGCTCGGCGCCACGAGGCGACATGAAAGGGCTGAGAACACACATGAGGGACCGGTTTGCTGAAGTAATTGTGCTTCAAACGAGGATCAGAGAGTATCAATGTGCATTTACATGTGGAAAATATCAAATCAACAACTCGCTGGCAGAAGAGGATTCAGCCTTGAAGCCAGAGAACAATCTAATCAAAGCTTGTTCCCCCCGAAGAGTCGTGTTAATGAGTCGCAGCATTTCTGTCTTGTGGGTATGAATTCTAATAGTTGCTTATATCTCATTACGAGGAGCGGCTGGAAAACTGGCTCGTGTTGGAAGCAGATCCACGGTGAAGGTACAGTTGACGGTTACTGACTCTAACAGGTTCTGTCACAGGAAGTGACTTCAACGATCATTGATCAATGATTAATATCATTGAAATCATTGAAAATAATCATCGTTAGATTGGATTGAAGATGGATGGGATTGACTTTTCTTCTCTCTTCCAACACCAGAGTCAAGTACTCAATAATACTACACATATATACTTGTTACTACACTATCACAACACCAGAGTCAAGTACTCAATAATACTACACATATATACTTGTGACTACACTATCACAACACCAGAGTCAAGTACTCAATAATACTACACATATATACTTGTGACTACACTATCACAACACCAGAGTCAAGTACTGGACAATACTACACATATATACTTGTTACTACACTATCACAACACCAGAGTCAAGTACTGGACAATACTACACATATATCCTTGTTACTACACTATCACAACACCAGAGTCAAGTACTGGACAATACTACACATATATACTTGTTACTACACCATCACAACACCAGAGTCAAGTACTGGACAATACTACACATATATACTTGTTACTGGACAATACTACACATATATACTTGTTACTACACCATCACAACACCAGAGTCAAGTACTGGACAATACTACACATATATCCTTGTTACTACACTATCACAACACCAGAGTCAAGTACTGGACAATACTACACATATATACTTGTTACTACACTATCACAACACCAGAGTCAAGTACTGGACAATACTACACATATATCCTTGTTACTACACTATCACAACACCAGAGTCAAGTACTGGACAATACTACACATATATACTTGTTACTACACTATCACAACACCAGAGTCAAGTACTGGACAATACTACACATATATACTTGTCACTACACTATCACAACACCAGAGTCAAATACTCAATAATACTACACATATATACTTGTTACTACACTATCACAACACCAGAGTCAAGTACTGACCAATACTACACATATATACTTGTTACTACACTATCACAACACCAGAGTCAAGTACTGGACAATACTACACATATATACTTGTTACTACACTATCACAACACCAGAGTCAAGTACTGGACAATACTACACATATATACTTGTTACTACACTATCACAACACCAGAGTCAAGTACTGGACAATACTACACACATATACTTATTACTACACTATCACAACACCAGAGTCAAGTACTGGACAATACTACACATATATACTTGTTACTACGCTATCACAACACCAGAGTCAAGTACTGGACAATACTACACTTATATACTTGTTACTACACTATCACAACACCAGAGTCAAGTACTGGACAATACTACACATATATACTTGTTACTACACTATCACAACACCAGAGTCAAGTACTGGACAATACTACACACATATACTTATTACTACACTATCACAACACCAGAGTCAAGTACTGGACAATACTACACATATATACTTGTTACTACGCTATCACAACACCAGAGTCAAGTACTGGACAATACTACACTTATATACTTGTTACTACACTATCACAACACCAGAGTCAAGTACTGGACAATACTACACATATATACTTGTTACTACACTATCACAACACCAGAGTCAAGTACTGGACAATACTACACATATATACTTGTTACTACACTATCACAACACCAGAGTCAAGTACTGGACAATACTACACATATATACTTGTTACTACACTATCACAACACCAGAGTCAAGTACTGGACAATACTACACATATATACTTGTTACTACACTATCACACACACCAGAGTCAAGTACTGGACAATACTACACATATATACTTGTTACTACACTATCAACAACACCAGAGTCAAGTACTGGACAATACTACACATATATGCTTGTTACTACACTATCACAACACCAGAGTCAAGTACTGGACAATACTACACATATATACTTGTTACTACACTATCACAACACCAGAGTCAAGTACTGGACAATACTACACATATATCCTATATAGTTGACCCTGTATCGTGATAAGTATCAACAGATTATTTCTAATACACAAACAACTGAGTACTGACACGAGTCTCTTCACTCACTCGTCCTTTTCATTGAAAAAAACATCAACATCTCAGAACCACTTATTTCATGTGTATTTCTGTTCAGTATTTATTCTTCCGCCGCGACATGTTTTGGTCTCGATGGCATCAACATGTTTACGTCTTCAAGGCCTCACTCGAACGCAAACACAACTTCACTTCACTCTCAGCCACCATTAAGATAATTGAGAAAACACGGCGAGACCTCGCGGGCGAGTCTCTGCGACGGAGAAGCAGCTTCGCTCCTGCTGTCACTCTCGGCCTCGGACGAACACGGCAGATGGTTATTGCTTTGAAAACAGTTACACCACACAAATGTTTGCCGTCCTCCGTAATTCCGTTCCTCCGCCGAGGATTCCAATAAACGCGGCGCCGTCCGATGGCGGCGCCGACAGCCCGACAAAGCCGCTGAAACCACAGCTCTGTTTGCCAGCGTGACAGATGAACCGCGGCGCACGGAAACTCGACAATTTTCGCCATTAAACTATTAGTCGGTGAAATCCTCCTCCTCTTCAATCTCTTCCGCCGGAGCAGGAGAGAAGCTGGAAATCTCTCCGCCTCGACAATGTTGGAAGTATCTGAGCCACATTAATTTAACGGAGCAGCAGGAGGTCCATTAATCGAGTTGTTGGAGTGTGTTCTTGCTCACACACACACACACACACACACACACACACACACACACACACACACACACACACACGGACATAAAAGACGCAGGAGTGAAATGTAAAATGTGATCACGTGACGACTCACTGAAGATTTGCAGTCGCCTGATGCGGCTTTTTGTTTTTACTGCAATACTGGATAGTATTTATGTGTCGCTTTGATCTGCAGTGATGAGCATCGACCTGATCATGTCGAGATGTTACTGGATCTTATACATATATATATGAATATATATAAATATATATATATATAGAGATCTGGAAATATTTAAGAGATTGCTGCAAATGTATCTATCTAATGTTTCTCTGATTTTACTATTTATAGGTATGTGTTTGAGTAAAATGAACTTTTTGTTTCTATAAACTACTGACAACATTTCTCATTACAGATAAAAATATTGTCGTTTAGGGCATTTTCTTTTGATTGTTTAAGCGCTTTGTGACCCTGGTCTGGAAAAGCGCTATATAAATAAAAATGACTTACTTGCTTACTTACTTTGCAGAAAATGACAATTGGTCAAAATAACAAATAAGATGTTTTTAGATTAGACTCAAATATTGCAAAGAAAACAAGATCATATTCATTCCAAGTCATCTTCCTACGTTGTTGATTCATGCGTTCTTCGCAAAGACGAATCTGCCCGATTCCAGCCTTGCTGAAGACCCCCCAGATCATCCCGATCCTCCGCCAAATCTCACAGTAGGTCAAGACCCTGTGGCTCGTAGACCTCTCCAGGTCTGACCATCAGAAAACAAAGCTGAAAATTGGATTCATCAGAGAAGATCTCACTCCAGTCCTGGAGGGAACGATCTTATGGTCTTCTGCAAACTTCAGCCTCTTCTTTGCTTCTCGTTGACGAAGGTCTTGTTTCTAGCTCTACACGACTCGAGCCTCCAGGAGCCGGTTGGGAAGCGTTCTTGCTGAGAACTTCAGCCCAGCTGCCATTCTTGTTGGAGGTCACTTGATGACATCCTTCCGTTTCTGAGTGACCTTCGAATAAGTCGACGCTCATCCCGGTCAGTGGAGAGTCGTTTCCTGCCGGGTCTGTAGCTTTGTTGTCCTCAGGGTCTGCTGCCTGACCTTGATCTTATGAACTGCTGTCTTAGACATTTTAGGGATGGAAGCAACCTGACGCTCACTGTGTCCTTCAGTAAGTAAAGACAGAATTAAAACTTTATCCTCCTCACTCAAAACTTTTCTTTCCAACTCCTTTGGCATAATTAGTTATTATTTGATTCCAATTATTTTGGAGGTACTAATAGCAGTGTTTTTGTCATCCAGCTGGTCCTGCTGCAACAGGATAGTGATGATGAACACAGCAGTGTTTTTTATACTTTTAGTGATCAACTAATCATTACCTCACTGAGAAGAATGAGGTGAGCTTGTGTTGGAATTCAACAGACGCTGGAATGGCTGTCGTACATGTGGAGATGCTGATTTCAGAAAAAAAAATGCACGAGTCTCTTAATTTTTTCCAAACTTTTTAAATATATATATATATATTCATATACTTACAGGTGTGTTTTCAGCATCAGTACGAGGGCGACACGTCTTCGCTGCTGATACCGGCGTAAATATCTCGTCAATATTTCTCATATTTCTTGAAACCAAACGTGCTTCCAGCAGGTGGCGATAGTGTTCCTACAGCTGCTTGAAATCATCCTTAAATAGTAGTAGAAGAAGAAGCTGTCGCGTCATTTCCTGTTAGTGTGTAGCAGCAGAGTTTGATTTGAGACATACTATCGGTGGAGGATTAGTTACTAGTTAGTACGTACACTATCCTGATGATACTAACCAGTGCACTCAGAGAAGTATTAAAGACACAGCTCTGGTTTTAAGGTAATCGGTGGTTGCGGCCATCTTGGAAAATAAGTCTGTAAGTGTCAGTACACATCCGGGAACTCTTTTTTTTTGCAGCTCCATCTCTTTTACTACGATCATCGACACTTCTTGATAGTTATCTCTTCTTGATAGTTATCTCTTTTGTAACCAGTAGATGGTGGAGACACAACCAATTATTTTGCTCCAATCTTTCATAAAATCAATGCTTTAAGACTCAAAGTGTACTATGTCATCATTTATTTAAAGTTTTGTATTTTTAATGCCACACACCTGTGCAAAGGGATGACTGATTGCCCAGATTGTGTTCAATGCTACACGTTTGCTATAAAAATGGCGAAACAAAAACAGGCCATGATTTCCCAGATCGTGTACTGACAGTACAAGTACAATTTCTCTCCGACCGACTATTTCGATCTGTTAACATGTTTTATTTGTGGTACAAAGTTATCTTCAAGTTTTTCAGTCTTGAAAAAGTATTGGAGGCTTTTGAGACCGAATACAAATCACTCATCAAGTCAGCCTCGTCTCTGAAGGTTAATTCAGAAGGAAAATGCTAAAAAATGATGGTGAAATTGCATCTAAGATCCAAAATATATATTATTTTTTAACTAGGATGGAATGTTTTAGTAAATTATAATAATATTTGGTTGTAAAAGTCATTTTTTTCTGCTGTTTGTTTTGTTTCCCTCAATAAGTTTGAATTCAACCTGAAAGTAATACATGTAATCTACTGTACGCAGGTTTGAATTACACAGAAAAAAACAAGCATTTATACGAGTGAGAGACGGTGTAAGAATTCATTTTGTCAAATCAATGCGGTCAAAAGGTCCGAAGCGTTGCTCCATTTTTGCTTTTAACAAAATGGATGGAACATCAAGCGAGTCTGTCTTTGAGACGTGGAGCTTTGATCTCTGCGAAGGTCTCGCTCTTACATGACGGCTTGATAAAAATACTTCTTACTTATCAGCAGGAAGAAAGAAGAGGCGAGAATGTTTTCATCAACACCTCAGACTACCTGAGATGGAAGATATTGTAAAGAAATATATAAATCCTTTAAAACGTAACTAGAGCCTCCATTAGCAAACAGCGAGTCCATCTTTCTCAAATAACTACTAATTAAACGAGCCGACGACCTTCTAGTCATGATGGTTTAGTCTTTTTTTACAGATAGAAAACTGACTTTATTACTGCTTAGAAGAGACTTGAATATAAGTTCACTATGACCTCAGTCTTTGTCCTTAAACGTTGTCACGGCGCCGGCGATTCAAGCTCCGTCTCCAATGTTGACCTGAGTAACGACAACAGATCATCATAAGATCAACAGAAGAATCTTTCAAGAGGTCCAACCTGATGAAGTTCAGATCCTTTACCTTTAAATCAATAGTCGTAGTTGCTTCTCCCTTAAAAAGCTGCTCTTTCTTCTGCTCGTCCCTGAAAGGCTTTTCTATCCGTCTGTGCCTTGTTTTTCATTTGTTTATTGGCTTTTGCTTTAGCAGTGATGTTGTTGTCTTAAAGGTCACTTAAATGTCGAAGTCTTCCTCTTCAAGTTCCTCATCATGACCATGTTTTACTTATTACTTTATAAAGTTGCTCTGAAATCTTGACGAACGAGAGGTTACGAGAGTCTATTATGATGTAATAATGGCTTCACTCCTCCTCCAGCTGTAATCACGCTTTGTTTATACAGCGAGTCCCTTGGACTCTGATGATACAAAAGAGTCACACATCACAACACACACACACTGATGATACAATAGAGTCACACATCACAACAACACACACACACTGATGATACAATAGAGTCACACATCACAACAACACACACACTGATGATACAATAGAGTGACACATCACAACAACACACACACTGATGATACAATAGAGTCACAAATCACAACAACACACACACTGATGATACAAAAGAGTCACACATCACAACAACAAACACACACTGATGATACAATAGAGTCACACATCACAATAACAAACACACACTGATGATACAATAGAGTCACACATCACAACAACACACACACATACTGATGATACAATAGAGTCACACATCACAACAATACACACACTGATGATACAATAGAGTCACACATCACAACAACACACACACTGATGATACAATAGAGTCACACATCACAACAACACACACATGATGATACAATAGGACACACACATCACAACAACACACACACACTGATGATACAATAGAGTCACACATCACAACAACACACACACACACTGATGATACAATAGAGTCACACATCACAACAACACACACACACACACACACTGATGATACAATAGAGTCACACATCACAACAATACACACACTGATGATATAATAGAGTCACACATCACAACAACACACACTGATGATACAATAGAGTCACACATCACAACAACACACACACACACTGATGATACAATAGAGTCACACATCACAACAACACACACTGATGATACAATAGAGTCACACATCACAACAATACACACTAAAAAAGAGAAACAAATCACAACAACACACACACACTGATGATACAATAGAGTCACACATCACAACAACACACACACACTGATGATACAATAGAGTCACACATCACAACAACACACACACACACACACACTGATGATACAATAGAGTCACACATCACAACAACACACACACACACACTGATGATACAATAGAGTCACACATCACAACAACACACACACTGATGATACAATAGAGTCACACATCACAACAACACACACACACTGATGATACAATAGAGTCACACATCACAACAACACACACACACTGATGATACAATAGAGTCACACATCACAACAACACACACACACTGATGATACAATAGAGTCACACATCACAACAACAAACACACACTGATGATACAATAGAGTCACACATCACAACAACACACACACACACTGATGATACAATAGAGTCACACATCACAACAACACACACTGATGATACAATAGAGTCACACATCACAACAATACACACACTGATGATACAATAGAGTCACACATCACAACAACACACACTGATGATACAATAGAGTCACACATCACAACAATACACACACACTGATGATACAATAGAGTCACACATCACAACAACAAACACACATGATGATACAATAGAGTCACACATCACAACAACAAACACACACTGATGATACAATAGAGTCACACATCACAACAACACACACACACACACTGATGATACAATAGAGTCACACATCACAACAACAAACACACACTGATGATACAATAGAGTCACACATCACAACAACACACACACACTATCAACACATTTGAGGAACTTAAACCAAAGTAAAGTCCTAAAGATGATCTTCTTGTCATTTCACTCTAAGCTCCTCCTCGTGCTTCACGTCATGAAGAAGATGCTTCATAACAAAACACACTGTTACGCCTCAGAACCCATGAAGTCCATCACAGCACAAAACTGTGAATGAGATTCACGTCCATTCCTTGGGCAGCTTCTCTCTTCCTTCCTCATCCTTCCCAATAATTCCACGGCCTTTTTTGTAAAGCTCTTAACGTCAAATAAAAACCATATTATGAAATTGAATGAGGCATTTAATAGAGTCTGGAGCCGCAGGAGCACGCCGGCCCGACATGATTTCTGGGGCGAATTCTAATAAGAAATATATCCTCGGGATGCTTGCTGAGTGGGAGGAAAGTGGGGAGGAGAGGGTGAGACGAGGAGGTGAGGAAGAGACTTCAGTCAGACTCCGCTGACAGTTTGTCGAGTCAGAAACTGTTCTGACTCACAAAGAGGTGATGCTGGAGAGATGGAGCAGTAGAAGTCTCCGGGTCTTCTTGAGACTTTAGCTCCTCATGTCCAGTGAAGTAAAAGTGTTTCAGATTCTTCTGACTTCATGGTTTGATGAAGTCCTGAACCAACACATGACAACAATCGACGTGTGGACGAGTGTGTGAGGACGGATGATGAGGAATCACGCTTTGTTTATACATTGAGTCCCTTGGAGGTGGAAACTTCTGGAATTGATGAAGCGGAGTGACAAACTTCAACGCTTGACCAATCACAGCATAATGTGTGTAGTTATGGTCAACAAGATTTAATCTCCAGAAAAACAAAGTGTTTTCAGTGGGCGGAGCTTAAGATCATTTTCTAATGTCAATATTTCAGTGAAAAGAGAGTTTTATACAAACACACACTGATGATACAATAGAGTCACACATCACAACAACACAATGATGATACATAGAGTCACACATCACAACAACACACACACACTGATGATACAATAGAGTCACACATCACAACAACACACACACACTGATGATACAATAGAGTCACACATCACAACAACAAACACACACTGATGATACAATAGAGTCACACATCACAACAACACACACACACTGATGATACAATAGAGTCACACATCACAACAACAAACACACACTGATGATACAATAGAGTCACACATCACAACAACACACACACTGATGATACAATAGAGTCACACATCACAACAACACACACACACTGATGATACAATAGAGTCACACATCACAACAACAAACACACACTGATGATACAATAGAGTCACACATCACAACAACACACACACACTGATGATACAATAGAGTCACACATCACAACAACACACACACACTGATGATACAATAGAGTCACACATCACAACAACACACACACTGATGATACAATAGAGTCACACATCACAACAACAACACACACACACTGATGATACAATAGAGTCACACATCACAACAACACACACACTGATGATACAATCGATGATATACAATATGTCACACATCACAACAACACACACACACTGATGATACAATAGAGTCACACATCACAACAACACACACACACTGATGATACAATAGAGTCACACATCACAACAACACACACACACTGATGATACAATAGAGTCACACATCACAACAACAACACAGACACACACATGATGATACAATAGAGTCACACATCACAACAACACACACACACTGATGATACAATAGAGTCACACATCACAACAACACACACACACTGATGATACAATAGAGTCACACATCACAACAACACACACACTGATGATACAATAGAGTCACACATCACAACAACAAACACACACTGATGATACAATAGAGTCACACATCACAACAACACACACACACTGATGATACAATAGAGTCACACATCACAACAACACACACACACTGATGATACAATAGAGTCACACATCACAACAACAAACACACACTGATGATACAATAGAGTCACACATCACAAAAAAACAACACACACTGATGATACAATAGAGTCACACATCACAACAACAAAACACACAACCACACACCGAAAAAAAAAAAAAAAAAAAAAAAAAAAAAAAAAAAAACACTGATGATACAATAGAGTCACACATCACAACAACACACACACACTGATGATACAATAGAGTCACACATCACAACAACAACACATACACTGATGATACAATAGAGTCACACATCACAACAAATAATACTTTTATTTGTTGTGAAATAAAATAATTATGACTCATGAATGTTAAATTGTTCTTATCTTATTTTATTTATTTTTATGAATAATTGCTGTATTGCTGTGGCTATTTGGAAACGGGCCGGCGGCCGCCCCGGCCCGGCCGGCCGCCGCCGCCTGGCCCGGCCTGACCTGGCCATAACCTGGCCTGGCCTAACCTGACCTGGCCTAACCTGGCCTGACCTGACAACTAAGCTAACCTGGCCTGGCCTGGCCTAACCTGACCTAACCTGGCCTGACCTGGCCTGGCCTGGCCCCCCCCCCCCCCCCCCCCCCCCCCACACCCAACCAACCAACCAACTAACAAGTCCTGAACCACCACATGGCAGCAACAACCCTGGACGTGTGGACGAGTGTGAGGATGAATGATGATGTCGCAGGAATGAAGAGCGACTGAAGTGCCATCGTGTCGCTCCAGCAGCTCATCGCTCGTCAATCCAGACTCGATATGCCGCGGCTCGTCCGGGGATCCATGTCCGGCTCCATTGATTGGTGCTCCAATAAAAAAGCTAACAAAAATTTGGATGGAGACCCACTCGAGCCGAGCAGACCAGAGCAGTCGATGCTCAGACGTGACATGAAGCTGACGATTGATTCAAAGATCCATCTGTCGCTCAGTCGTCCACAGAAGTAGATGATAGTATTGAGACACTGAAGTAATGATCTTCTTGGCAAATGTCATATTGTTAGGTTGACCCAACATCTTCTGTTGGCCTGTTGGTGGAAATGTATACGATCCTTGTCTTGGTTTTGAGTTTGTGTATCGTGTACTTCATCTTATCAGGACCATACATTTACAGTAGATTCACCTCCATCTGTACTAGAAAAGCTCGATCTCCAGTTTGAACCCCAGAGTCGACATTGTATATTATGATGTTATTTTATATAGAAATAAAGTATTGTGTTGCTGCTGAAATACTGCAATAAACAATGTTCGGACAGTGATTATATTTTTCGCATTAGTCATAATAAGTAACATTTTGAGGAATAACTTTACACTTTTTTTCTTTTTGTTCAGGCATTTCTTATATTTTACATAATTTATTTTAAATAATATTCAACCTCGCTTGTTCTGACATATATTAGAGATATTATTTTTTTATTTTGTTAAACATATATTTTGATATGCTTTAGATATATGTACAGTATGTATTTAAAAGGTTTGGTTATGTGTGTGTGGATAGATGTCATCTATATAACTGTGGTTCTAGGCATTCGTGCAAGACCCTCAAGGTAACCCATAGTGACAGCCTGTAGAGGGCAGAGCATGCATGACGTAGAATCAAACTAGGTAAGTTAAGTAAATTAAAGCTATGACACTTCAATCATCAGGTAATCAAACGACTCAGAAGTTCCTCTCAGCTGTCAGTCATGTTTTCTTACTCACTCTGCTCACAACACGAAACCTCAGGTGTGTTTTTGCTTTTTCTAAACACTCCCTGAACCCCATTAGACAAGTTAACTTCTCAGCTCCACCGAAAACATCCCACTGAGTGATGAATCTCCTCCGTTTCCTGCTGAAAACATGGCACCCCTGGTGTGCCTGAAACTCCGGGACAGAAACCCAGCGTTCTAGACTCGTGTTCAAGACCAGTTGGATTGTTGTGTCTCAGATGTTTCTGCTGAAAAGACTTCGACAGAAGGTTTAATGTTAATGTGAGGCCAGACTTCAGATGTTCCTCTAGACTAGACTCATGTTCAAGACCTGTTGGATTGTTTTGTCTCAGATGTTTCTGCTGAAAAGACTTCGACAGAAGGTTTAATGTTAATGTGAGGCCAGACTTCAGATGTTCCTCTAGACTAGACTCATGTTCAAGACCAGTTGGATTGTTGTGTCTCAGATGTTTCTGCTGAAAAAGACTTCGACAGAAGGTTTAATGTTAATGTGAGGCCAGACTTCAGATGTTCCTCTAGACAGACTCAGTTCAAGACAGTTGGATTTTTTGTCTCAGATGTTTGTGAAAAGACTTCGACAGAAGGTTTAATGTTAATGTGAGGCCAGACTTCAGATGTTCCTCTAGACTAGACTCATGTTCAAGACCAGTTGGATTGTTTTGTCTCAGATGTTTCTGCTGAAAAGACTTCGACAGAAGGTTTAATGTTAATGTGAGGCCAGACTTCAGATGTTCCTCTAGACTAGACTCATGTTCAAGACCAGTTGGATTGTTGTGTCTCAGATGTTTCTGCTGAAAAGACTTCGACAGAAGGTTTAATGTTAATGTGAGGCCAGACTTCAGATGTTCCTATAGACTAGACTCGTGTTCAAGACCAGTTGGATTGTTGTGTCTCAGATGTTTCTGCTGGAAAAGACTTCGACAGAAGGTTCCGTGTCGATGTGAGGCCAGACTTCATATGTTCCTCTAGACATGGACTCATGGAAGGCGTCTCTCCGGGCTCTTCTGCAGGGGCCCCTGAGCAGGTCATTGACTTTGTTCGAAGTCCGACTCTTGTACTTGTTGAGTACTAATTAAACACATCAATCAATGTCCTTCATTATAGTTTTGATTTTACCTGAATCATCCAGAATCATCGTGTTGGATTTAAACAAACAATTGTCGTATAAACTGATGATATTTTCGTGTTATATTTGAATATATATTGAGTAACTCAGGATTTCTTTATCCAACTTTTCACTTGTTTTATTTGTGTCGTGAAAATGATTAATTGTCTACAAGTTTAATTGACAGCGTCACTGAAGTTCTGTCGTTAGATTCAACAACTTTAAATCCGACTCACAGTTTAGTTTAGTTTAATGATAACAAGAGAGACTTGATCTAAACTAGTGTAAATACAAGCAAAGATTGTTTGTGAACATTAGGCGAAAATTAACGAAACAAAAAATACTATATTTAATGGAACGTGTTAAACAATTAATATAAAAATAATAAAAAGAGAAATAAAATTAAATCAAAGTAAAATATGCTAAAACTATTAATGGTGTTTCATATTATATAATATAATTTATCATTTTTAGTTAGCATCTCAACTAATACAAATATTTTTTGTTTTATTTTCTTCAGGACGATTCATGTTGAAAGTTTCAGTTCAGAATAAAATATCCAGGATAGAACAGGTCGATAACCTTTAAAACAAAAACATGTATTATTCTCAATACATTTCAATAAATTTTCTCAAATAAAATGTCAATACAACTTGCTTTTTTTCAGAATTATTAAAGTAACTGTTTAACCATTCGGTTCTAAGTATAAATGAAATAAATACTGCAATCTTAACTTAGCTTAAACAAAAGTATCTAAATAAACTATTAGCACTCAGGAGTCAAACATAATCCTCATTAAAGTAGTTTCTTTTCTAGCAGTTGCATCTTCATGGTGATCAGGAGCCGAGGTCATGTTCAGAGTAAACTCCAAACATTGAGGCCATGCTTCTCATGTGGGTGCGAAGGTCAATTATGCCCCAATGGCAACTCAAACCAGAATGTTGGTTCCACCAGCGTCTTCTGCACATGTTCTCTCTGCAGGTTTGGAGTTTATCGAGCCTCTACTGGACCAACATAAAACATGACTTCTCTGTAGAAACTTAGCCGAAGGTGTTTAGTTTCGGGTCCAACAGGCCCTTCAGGAGGTTTTAAGAAGTTTTTCTTCTGATGGAACTTTCTTTAGACGTGTCAACTACTAATACTGGTTAATACATCATGATGCGATACAAATACTTTGAGTCCATGTTAAGATATATGGAAAACAAACAATAGTTTTATAAAACAATAGAATATTTAGTTGTAATGACACTTGAGAAGGTCTATGACGTTTCAATTTTTCTGCTCTCACGGAATTTTCTTCCCTTTAATTAACGTAAATACTGGTTAAAACATCACAAGTAACGAAGGTTGGATGTTTTTTTTTAACCTTTGGCTTTTTGTTAAAAATCTTTCCCTTACGTTATTATATATAACACTATAATATATATATTTTAACCTGTCTAAGTTTGTTCAGTTTTGCAAAACATCAGTTTAATGACAAATCTAAAAGTGATTTTGTTTCAGTCTTCAAGGTGATTTAAGTCAAGGTCATGAAAGGTCATTCTGAAAACTTCTCCGAACTAAGCGCCGAACATCTTCTCACGAGAGTAAATATTTCTTCTTCCAGGTAATGTTTTCGGTGTAACCGTAAAAACAAGAGGAGACCCAGTGGACCCTGAAGGTCGAACTTAAATCAGTCGCGGCACACAAGGCGTCCTTGGTGCCTCCTGTCGGGGGTCGATTACTGCCGACACCCCAGCGCCGCTGCCCTTCGCTTGAATTATTCGCCATCTAAACGTGCATTATGTGACTCAAAGTGATGATCATACCTTGTTGCGGGTTCTTCCCCCTCTCGGCGTGGCCGGCGTGCCGTCGCCCCGGCGCCGCCTCGCCCCCCCGCGGCCCCAGCGCCGACCCGGCCCGCCCGTAAATCGCCGGAGAAGATGAAGCTGTTGCTGCCGGGGCCCGACAGGACAGTAATTCTTCCACTCCACTCCCATTATGGCCTTTTCATTTCTTCTATTTAGTTCTCAGCGGCTGAGCTCTCCATCATGGCGCCGCCGTCAGACTCTGTCACCGGTACCTGGCTCGGCCCGGAATGGATGCCGTCCGAACAAATACCCGGGCGCGCCGGAGCGTCACGGAAATAATATCGCAGCTGATTGAAACTTTATTCCATCTATTGTCTTCAGCCGGCGGAGCCGACGAAGCTCCTCCTCGCTGACGATGACCTCGGCTTCAAATTGGAGCATCAGACACAGAACCGGAGAATAATCCTCAGGCGGAGAGATTAAGCCGGTCGGGCTCGCAGGAGAAATAATAATCTGGCGGACACACTTGATTTCACTTTCAGGAAAGCTGACATGCAAATGCAGCTCATTTGTATAATCTTTTCCAAATGAAAACAGATAATCAAAAGCATCAGAGGACATTAATATTCAATTAGGCGGCGGAGAAACAACGGAATTCAAAGAGACTCGTTAGCATTCGCGTCAGGTCAGGCGACAGCTGTCACTCAACAGACGCTCCAGGGACTCCTGAGTCAAAGTATCTTCTACTAGTATTGACCCATGAGTCACGAGTCGCTTGTCTGCTCGGATCGACTCGGATCGCACTTGATCTGAGCTCAGTCCTGATTCAAGATAGATTTTTGTTCACAATAACTTAAAAGCTTTAAAGGAAATAAGTAGTGAATATGTTATTGTATGTAATTATGTTAATAAACAACTTTCTTATTTTATTTCTCTCCTTTTTAAATCATTAAAGAACTAACTTTCATGATTGAATTGAATCTTCCTCCTCAAGACGCAGTAACTTCTCATCATGACCATGTTTTACACTTTATTACTTTATAAAGTTGCTCTGAAATCTGGACAAACAAGAGGTTACGAGAGTCCATGATGATGTAATAATGGCTTCACTCCTCCTCCAGCTGTAATCACACTTTGTTTGTACAACGAGTCCCTTGGAGGTGAAGACTTCAGGGATGGATGAAACGCGTTGACACTCCATGTTTGACCAATCACAGCAGAGTGGGTGTGGTTATGGTCAACAAGATTTCATCTCCAGAAGAAGAAAGTGTTTTCAGTGGGCGGAGCTTAAGATCATTTTCTAATGTCAATATTTCAATGAAAAGAGAGTTTTTTTTGTACAAACACACACTGATGATACAATAGAGTCACACATCACAACAACAAACACACACATGATACAACAATAGAGTCACACAACACACACTGAGGGATACAATAGAGTCACACAACACAACAACACACACACACTGATGATACAATAGAATCACACATCACAACAACACACACACACACTGAGGGTACAATAGAGTCATACATCACAACAACACACACACACTGATGATACAATAGAGTCACACATCACAACAACACACACACTGATGAACATATGATACAATAGAGTCACACATCACAACAACACACACACACTGATGATACAATAGAGTCATACATCACAACAACACACACACACACACTGATGATACAATAGAGTCACACATCACAACAACACACATACACTGATGATACAATAGAGTCACACATCACAACAACACACACACACTGAGGGTACAATAGAGTCACACATCACAACAACACACACACACACTGATGATACAATAGAGTCACACATCACAACAACACACACACACACTGATGATACAATAGAGTCACACATCACAACAACACACACACACTGATGATACAATAGAGTCACACATCACAACAACACACACACACTGATGATACAATAGAGTCACACATCAATCAACAACTAATTATGTGGATAACAATAATTCATTGAAATATTATCTGTGTTTTGAATGTAAATGTTTATGTTTACGGTTAGCTTGAGCTAGCAATGGTTAGCATTGCATATTAATACCTATTGGGAAAATATTAAATTCAAGTTATAATATTTGACAAAGTTTTATCAACAGTGACAACAGTTTTTTTCCATGTCTGGAACAACAAGTACACAACCTTGTTCTGAGTGTCGTCCCACAAATGTCCTGCGACACACTCGGGAGGCTCTCAATCACTCGCAAATGAGCTAAAACATTAGCTTTTAGCCCGAAGCTAAAGAGATGATGTCACGTCTTCTTGTCCTTGTTTGTGCCGTCGCTGCCGAAAGTTATTTTCGGAGATTTTTGTCTTTGACTTTCATCGGAGGAGCTTTCGCAGGACGCAATTAAACGGGCCATTAATTCTGCAAAAGTTGACTTAAGTACAAATGGATCATCAAACGCGCGACTGGATCTGCTTCCCCGACTTTAAAGGTTTTCGTTCTCAAATGGATTCGACGACCAAAACGTTGCTTTTCTCACACGTGGAAGTCGATGTAGTTAATGTGCTTCACAGATGTGTTTAAGGAAAAGGTCTTTGAGTTTAAAACACATTTTTATAGACTTTGATGCACATTTGAGGGTAAACACAAGGAACCAAAACCATGGTGTCGCCATCCAGTCCTGGGACTGTCCCGAGACCTCCTTCACTTTTCAGAATTATTCCCGAGGTAGAAATCCAGGAATATATGGTTACTTGTGACCCTGGTCTAGAAATGCGATCTACAAATATTACCTACTTACCTACTTACGTTTTTAAGCTTTTGCAAATTTGATAAAGTTTGGAAACACAAAAAAGAACATCTTGAGATGTTTCTTGAAGGAGTCAGTAGATCATCAAACACAGATGTTTCTTGAAGGAGTCAGTAGATCATCAAACACAGATGTTTCTTGAAGGAGTCAGTAGATCATCAAACACAGATGTTTCTTGAAGGAGTCAGTAGATCATCAAACACAGATGTTTCTTGAAGGAGTCAGTAGATCATCAAACACAGATGTTTCTTGAAGGAGTCAGTAGATCATCAAACACAGATGTTTCTTGAAGGAGTCAGTAGATCATCAAACACAGATGTTTCTTGAAGGAGTCAGTAGATCATCAAACACAGATGTTTCTTGAAGGAGTCAGTAGATCATCAAACACAGATGTTTCTTGAAGGAGTCAGTAGATCATCAAACACAGATGTTTCTTGAAGGAGTCAGTAGATCATCAAACACAGATGTTTCTTGAAGGAGTCAGTAGATCATCAAACACAGATGTTTCTTGAAGGAGTCAGTAGATCATCAAACACAGATGTTTCTTGAAGGAGTCAGTTGATCATCAAACACAGATGTTTCTTGAAGGAGTCAGTAGATCATCAAACACAGATATTTCTTGAAGGAGTCAGTAGATCATCAAACACAGATGTTTCTTGAAGGAGTCAGTAGATCATCAAACACAGATATTTCTTGAAGGAGTCAGTAGATCATCAAACACAGATGTTTCTTGAAGGAGTCAGTAGATCATCAAACACAGATGTTTCTTGAAGGAGTCAGTAGATCATCAAACACAGATGTTTCTTGAAGGCGTCAGTAGATCATCAAACACAGATGTTTCTTGAAGGAGTCAGTAGATCATCAAACACAGATGTTTCTTGAAGGAGTCAGTAGATCATCAAACACAGAGATGTTTCTTGAAGGAGTCAGTAGATCATCAAACACAGATGTTTCTTGAAGGAGTCAGTAGATCATCAAACACAGATGTTTCTTGAAGGAGTCAGTAGATCATCAAACACAGATGTTTCTTGAAGGCGTCAGTAGATCATCAAACACAGATGTTTCTTGAAGGAGTCAGTTGATCATCAAACACAGATGTTTCTTGAAGGAGTCAGTAGATCATCAAACACAGATATTTCTTGAAGGAGTCAGTAGATCATCAAACACAGATGTTTCTTGAAGGAGTCAGTAGATCATCAAACACAGAGAAGTGTTCCAAAGCTTGAAATGTGAGTTCTTCTACTAGAGCGGCCAGTGAAGAGTTTGAAGGAGAAATGTGAGTTCTTCTACTAGAGCAGCCAGTGAAGAGTTTGAAGGAGAAATGTGAGTTCTTCTACTAGAGCAGCAAAGTTTGAAGGAGAAATGTGAGTTCTTCTACTAGAGGCCAGTAAGAGTTTGAAGGAGAAAGTGAGTTCTTCTACTAGAGCAGCCAGTGAAGATTTTGAAGGAGAAATGTGAGTTCTTCTACTAGAGGGCCAGTGAAGATTTTGAAGGAGAAATGTGAGTTCTTCTACTAGAGCAGCCAGTGAAGAGTTTGAAGGAGAAATGTGAGTTCTTCTACTAGAGCAGCCAGTGAAGAGTTTGAAGGAGAAATGTGAGTTCTTCTACTAGAGCGGCTCAGAATTCTGGCTGCAGAGTTTAGTATGAACTGCAGGCGAGACACATCCTTCTGGTTTAGACACTAAATAAACTGTTATAATAGTGTAAACGACACAAACACATGGATTGTAAGATCATGTTGTGAAATCATTTTACTAAGTTTAAAGAATTTTCTCACTTGAAAGAAACAGTTTCTCTGTCAGTAAGAATTTCATTCTTCACAATAAACGCTCAATAATGTGAGAATAACAAAGAGAAAACAAAGTCACTTATTGACACTAATACCTAAATATTTCATTCTCTATATCACAATAAGATTAAAAAAAACAAGACCTAGACGGGCCTCGACCCCAGAATCCCCTGTGTAGCTGGGACAGACAGCCAGGCATCAGTGAGGGATGAACGAGTGAACGACAAGCGCGAGAACAAACGAGTGTGACTGTGTCACGCCTCCACGCCTCGACTGTACCTTCAGCGAGCAGACGATGAAACCAGAGCTTCCAGCCGCGGGTCCAGCTTCCTTCTGCCGCCGGCGCCGGAGCGGCTCTGGTCCCGGGAGCGACCGGACTCGACCCATGAATGCTAATGTACACCTGCCTCCAAAGATCTCCATTCACAGTCTCGCCCTCTTTAACCCGGTCCTCCCTCCAGTCGCCCAACTTTGAAGCCAATAAAAGAGTCGGAGACACATTTCAATTCAGAACAAACAGGGAATGCTTAACAATTCCCGACACGTCGGTTCATAACTGTGGGAAATACTTCCAAGCCCGTCTCCCACATTTGCTCCATTTCTTCCTCTCTTTCTTCAAATCCTCTGAAGGTTTTTCCCTCTTCTTTCTTTCAAAATAACATTATCTTCAAACAAACATTTCACTTTTAATCATCACAATTTTCTCCCTCGTACAATCCGCCGCGGTATCGCCGGCCCCTTTGAAGCCGTTCTTCTGCGAGGGTCCGCCGGGATTGGTCCCCCCGTGGCCCCTCTGCTTACACCAAAGCCTTCGCTTTCAAACCCGACTCTGAGTAAAGACGCAGGACCGGGGGGAGGTCGGGGGAGCCGGGGGAGGTCGGGGGAGGAGGGGGAGGAGGAGGACGAGGCTCGGAGGGAGATCAGGTGGTGAACTGATGAACAATCCGCCGGTGAGCACCTGACAGGAATAGAGTTGAAGCTTCAGTGACGCGGGAATATGATTCTCACCGGACACACACACGCCACTCAAGAAGTTTACAGTGCACACAAACACACATATAAACACACACACACCAAAGTTTACAGTGCACACAAACACACAAACACACACAAACACACATATAAACACACACACACGCCACTCAAGAAGTTTACAGTGCACACAAACACACATATAAACACACACACACGCCACTCAAGAAGTTTACAGTGCACACAAACACACATATAAACACACACACACACTAAGAAGTTTACAGTCCACACAAACACACATATAAACACACACACGCCACTCAAGAAGTTTACAGTGCACACAAACACACATATAAACACACACACACGCCACTCAAGAAGTTTACAGTGCACACAAACACAACATAAACAGACACTAACACACACACACGCCACTCAAGAAGTTTACAGTGCACACAAACACACAAACACACACAAACACACATATAAACACACACACACGCCACTCAAGAAGTTTACAGTGCACACAAACACACACAAACACAGACACTAACACACACACACGCCACTCAAGAAGTTTACAGTGCACACAAACACACACAAACACAGACACTAACACACACACACGCCACTCAAGAAGTTTACAGTGCACACAAACACACACAAACACACACACACATATAAACACACACACACGCCACTCAAGAAGTTTACAGTGCACACAAACACACACAAACACACATATAAACACACACACACGCCACTCAAGAAGTTTACAGTGCACACAAACACACACAAACACACATATAAACACACACACACGCCACTCAAGAAGTTTACAGTGCACACAAACACACACAAACACACATATAAACACACACACGCCACTCAAGAAGTTTACAGTGCACACAAACACACAAACAAACACAAACACAGACACTAACACACACACACGCCACTCAAGAAGTTTACAGTGCACACAAACACACACAAACACAGACACTAACACACACACACGCCACTCAAGAAGTTTACAGTGCACACAAACACACAAACACACATATAAACACACACACACGCCACTCAAGAAGTTTACAGTGCACACAAACACACATATAAACACACACACACGCCACTCAAGAAGTTTACAGTGCACACAAACACACACAAACACAGACACTAACACACACACACGCCACTCAAGAAGTTTACAGTGCACACAAACACACATATAAACACACACACACGCCACTCAAGAAGTTTACAGTGCACACAAACACACAAACACACACAAACACAGACACTAAACACACACACACTCAAGAAGTTTACAGTGCACACAAACACACATATAAACACACACACACCCACTCAAGAAGTTTACAGTGCACACAAACACACATATAAACACAAACAAAGCCACTCAAGATAAGGCACACAAACACACATATAAACACACACACACGCCACTCAAGAAGTTTACAGTGCACACAAACACACAAACACACACAAACACAGACACTAACACACACACACGCCACTCAAGAAGTTTACAGTGCACACAAACACACAAACACACACAAACACAGACACTAACACACACACACGCCACTCAAGAAGTTTACAGTCCACACAAACACACACAAACACACATATAAACACACACACACACCACTCAAGAAGTTTACAGTGCACACAAACACACACAAACACACATATAAACACACACACACACCACTCAAGAAGTTTACAGTGCACACAAACACACATATAAACACACACACACGCCACTCAAGAAGTTTACAGTGCACACAAACACACACAAACACACATATAAACACACACACACGCCACTCAAGAAGTAAGTTTAAGTAAAACACACAAACACACAAAACATAGACACTAACACACACACACGCCACTCAAGAAGTTTACAGTGCACACAAACACACAAACACACACAAACACAGACACTAACACACACACACGCCACTCAAGAAGTTTACAGTCCTCACAAACACACACAAACACACATATAAACACACACACACGCCACTCAAGAAGTTTACAGTCCACACAAACACACTTATAAACACACACACTAACACACATATAAACACACACACGTCAAGCAAGAAGTTTAATGTACACACAAACATACTTATAAACACACAAACACACACACATAAAGGCGCACACACTCATAAGAAGCACACACAGAAGCACAGAAACAAACAATTACGTGCACAAAAACATACAGAAGCGCACACAAACGTACACAGATATGCACACACCTACGCCTACACAAATGCATGCACACGCACACACCTGCACACTCACACACACACTAAACTCACTAACCTAAGTTGACTGTTATTGTTGTGTCAACATTGATGTTGTGCGACGGATCAACAACTTGGAGCAATTGGAGAAGAGTTCAGAGTAAATTGACCAATCAGGCGGCAGTATTTCCAGCTCAGGTGGAGATGAAGTGTTGACATGTACCTGAGGATCTATTTTTCTGCTGCAAACCAAAGAAACACAAACCAACACACGACTCGGAACCAAAAGATTCTCCAAGTTTCATGTTTGTTTGGAATCAAATTGAATTTATTTGCATCAAAACCTTCGTTGAACTGATGCAACAGGAAGTTAGTGAAGAAGATGAACTCAAGTGACCCCGAGATGAACCAGGAAGAAGAGTCGAAACACACACACACACACACACACACACACACACACACACACACACACACACACACACACACACACACACACACACACACACACACACACGCACACACACACACACACACACAACACACACACGCACACACACACACATACCCACACACACACACACACACACACAGAAACACACACACACGCACACACACATACTCACACACACACACAGACTCACAAACACACACACACACCTACACACACACCTACACGCACACACACCTACACACACACACACACCTACACACACACACACATACACACACACACACACACACCTAGACGCACACATACCTACACACACACACACACACCTTACACACACACACACACACACACTCACACACACACACAGACTCACAAACACACACACACCTACACACACACACACACCTACACGCACACACACCTACACACACACACACACACCTACACACACACACACACACACACACCTACACACCTACACGCACACACACCTACACACACACACACACACACACACACACACACACACCTACACGCACACACACCTACACACACACACACACACACACCTACACACCTACACGCACACACACCTACACACACACACACACACACACACACACACACCTACACACCTACACGCACACACACCTACACACACACACACCTACACACACACACACACCTACACACCTACACGCACACACACCTACACACCTACACGCACACACACCTACACACACACACACACACACACATAACACACAATAGTCGACAGCTCAGACACTTTCTAGTCTCCTTCTCACACATTAACGGTCGAACCTCAACATCCTGAACTACGTCTGAAGTTATGATTTACGTTCGCAGTCGTTCTTTGTTCCTTCGAGCGCCGACAGCTGATAAGGCGACACAATGGCCAGATTACGGCGCCGATCGGACGCGTCCCGGTGACGTTCGGCGCTTAAACCCCGGCGGCGTGTAATTCCGCCGTAACAACACACCCTTGATAATGTTATTGCTCTGGTGGCCGATAAGAGAAATGGTTTCTCTGAGCTCTGCAGAGGCTTAACCTCCGACTGGACCTGAAGCCCCGGAGACCCAGACGACCCGGTGAGTTCCGCCACAAAACCTCGGTTCTAGGCTTGACGGAGCGACACTGTATGTTCGCCCGAGGATTGAAAACATTCTTATGTAAATCCACACACGGAGGCGGTGAAAGTTCCGTCGACGGGAACATTTCTGCTCTTAAATCAAATCTTTTGTGTTTCTGCTACTTTTTAGGTTTTCTGCCGACTCATCCTGGGTCAAAGTGGTGTTCCTGCGTCAGAGTAGGTTCAGGGATCACAGTGTACCTTTGTTTATGTGTGTTGTTCTGAATACCTGGGTCATTGTGTAGTTGTATTGTTACATTTATTATAATCTACCTCCACATTTAATGTGTATTTTTAATAAGTATTTTCTGAATGTTCTTGTCGAGTTGTCTGGGATAAATTTGGTGTGTGTTGTGTGTGAGAGACTATTTATGTTTTTTGTGTATTTAAAATGTATTGTAGTTTACGTCTCTGGGTGAGTATTTCATTTTTTTTTAGAGTTTTATTGTGGGTATACAATGCGTTTTGTTGCCCGATGTTTGTGAAGAAAAAGGTGGGTTTTTTTTTCAGGTGTTTTTCAAGGATTGAAAACAGATGCGGTCATTTATTTTATGTTGTTTTTTGTGTTGTGTAATTTTTTTTTCTTTAATTTTTCTGTTATTTGTGTTTTGATAATTGTGGGTGAATGTCTCTGAGTTACTTTTATCGTGTGTAATTTTTTGTATTGGGTTGTTTTCTCTTGATCACTTTTGTGAATATTTCAGATGCCTCCATACATATGTGTGTTTTTGTGTAAGTATGTGTGATTTGTGCTCTATAGTGATTGTGTGAGTATGTAGTTTGCATCTGTCATGTATTTAATTGTATCTAGTGCTGGATTTTAGATACATTTTTGTTGTTTCATCCTTGTACTGATTAGACAGACGGTATGGGTCTCTAGTTACGAGTGGTTTAGTGTATGTTTTGTTGTCTGTATTATTAATGGGTTGTTAGTGATGTTTTTTGTTGTAAATTTATAATAGTGTGTGTTTAGATCTTTTAAATCTTGTATTGTTTGGGCCTGTTTTGCCTGGTTTGTGTTGATGAATGTCTAAGTGTTCATTTTAGTGTAATGTTTTTGATATTGTAGTTATGGGATTTGACAATTGTGTAATTTTTATGGGTATAAATGCTTTTTTTGGTAAACAATTTAACATACCTTTTATTGTGGGTTAGTTTATGTGTGTTTTTATGCATGTATTTAGTGGATTCTTTGGTTTGGTATCAGAGCAAGGAAGGTGTGGACGTCATTTAGTGTGTGTTTTGTTGTGTTAATGTAAAATTTGACAATGTTTATGTGAAATGACTGTGTAGAAGTAGATGTTTTCTAGTATAGAAAAGCAACACTAGGTGTCAGTGGACTTTCCCCTGAACAACAGAAAGCAAACTTCCATACATCAGCCTGAAGTGAGCGCGTGATGAAGTTGCAGTCGGCGTCCATGAGAGTTGCAGTCTGACAGCAGGAACACCACAAGGTTGGAGCGGCGGCTCCTCCCGTCACAGATGCTTCATTGAATTCAGCCCACGGAGCCTCTACCAGGAGCAAACATAAATTCCCAGCCAGCCTGCAGTCGACCTGCACCGGATCACGGGGGCAGATGCTGAAGTTATATTTACACGTCAGTGATGTTTGACCAGGCTGAAGTCATGTGACGTGTATCCAGTCAAGATGTGCACATCAAACAGGAACTTTTGACTCCAGATTAACTATTGATGTCTTTACTTTTAACCCCGGCAGGTTTTCGCTGGATTGGGTTCTTGTGGAGCTCCTTCAACCTGCCCTGTGCTAGCACCTCCAAGAACCCCGTGATATCCCCATGTGGTCCGAGTACATCTCACACACCTGCACACTCCACTGAAGTGCCACAAAATATCCTTTTATCTGAGTTTTAAATTTGCCCAGAACTAGACCTTGCACCGTCTAAAATGCTTTGCTAACACCACTTGAGAATTCAACAGGCTAGCAAGGGTCACTGCAAGGTGCACCAGACGAGGGACAGAATAATTCTATCACTTGTCTGGTTATCTGGAATAGTAAATATATATGGATTATGAAAAATGACCCTTGGTTGGACCTGGTAAAATTCTGCACAGATATTGGACCAAATAGAATACCGTATTTTCCGCACTATATTACTATGTTCACTTAAAAGCCTTTAAATTTCTCAAAAAACAACAGTGCGCCTTATATTCCGGAGCGCCTTATATATGAACATTCCCTGGTGTGTGACTTGTTTACAAACACATTCATGACTCTGCGCTGACCGAGTCAACACGCCGTTGGCAGCATTACGTAATTGCGTAATCAACGCATGTCACATCATGGCAGACGTCTATGGAGTGATATTACTACCACCGGTTTGAGCGAGTGTGTCTTGGTTGTTGTACACTCAAAATCACTCTGCTGCACTCAACCAGTCATAGACGTGCGTTCAATATGTCATACACATGCGTTCAACATGTCATACACGTGCGTTCAACATGTCATACACGTGCGCTCTAGCCGTCATACACGCGCTCAACTTCACTGCTGCTCAACATTTGTCTGCTCACAACACAGTCTCACGCGCTGCTGCTTGAAGTCTTTTCAACATCATTTGAACATCGTTATCATGGGATTGAACAGAGTTGTCAGAACGCTGAATAAAGTTTGACTTTATCCGACTGTTTTGTTGACGTTCCCTTTAGCACAGCTTTATCTAGAGGATGCATAACCTTATAATCTGGTGCGCCGTATAGTGTGGAAAATACGGTAAATGTACTAGCTGAGAACAAATCCCTCTGTCAGAAATGTGTATCTCTAATGCCAAGCAGATTGAAGAGATACTAGCAAGAGATAGATAGACTCGGCTTAACTTTAGACACAGTACAAGAAGTATAAGTAAGGACCAGGTAGTCCAGACATCATGTGGTATGAACTGTTGGGAAGACTAACTAGGTCAAAGCAGACAGCTATTTGGCAGACCCAGGGTGGAAGGAGCTGATTTTGCTGCCTATCCAGGACCAGGCAGCAGAATGAGATGCCCACAGACACATGGGTCAACAAAGGCCAAAGATGTGGTTCAGGATCAATTGGAGGCAAAGGTATGACTTTAGGTTGGAAAAGAACTCAGGTCCAGGCTGAGGGTGGAAATTAATTTAGCTACATATCCTGGCTGTAGAAATGAGTTTACGGACTAGATTGATTGAGAAGTCTTGGTGGTTTCGACTCACTAGGGAGAATAAACAGATGGACTGATCGCTGAGGTGGAAAAAGAACAACTGGTCAACAGGAAGTGCCTTTTTTCTTGCAGCAAGTCCAACGTGTTTCTGAAGCATCCGAGAAATCTAGTTAGCTGCCTCCATATTTTCCTTTGAAATATGTGGTCGCTATGACCTCTGACCTAGAGCACAGTTCTGCAAGGGCGGTTGAGGCGAACAACATATTCATGCACATCAATCAACTATTCATCTTATGTCACAACTGACATAACCGAGCCATCAGTTCTGTACAATCCTGGTGGGCAGCTTGGATTTCGACACATCTCGGTTACACAATAGAACCGGGGGAAGGAAGCACCAAGACTATGAAAGATATAGATAGTACACGTTCAAACCCTACTCGACTCGGCTTGACAATAATCTGTTGTGTTGTGTTTCCACCGGCCTTGATAACCCCTGTCAATTTTTTAGTGTTGGCTCGGCACGCTTAGAACCAGAACAGAGTAGGTACTAAAAATAGTATTTACTTCAAAGAACTGTACCGTGCTGGTGAAAACACAAACCACGGAGTATAGTAGAGCTAAGATGAGCCAGTCAATGGAATAGATCTCAGGGATCAACAAAACTAACAGGTAAGTGAACCTGGTTGGTGGTTCTGAGAGACCAAGAAGGGTTTAAAGGGAAGACGAATGCTGGGAGAAGTTGACATTCTGAAGTAGTTTCTCTTGACTGATGCAGAAGTGATAAAGTCATGGGAAAAAAAAGAAGATCTGGCTCATGCCTTCTTCAAAAGTGTGCGAGAGTTGTGAGCCGAAGGTTAAATACGATCAGTCAAATTGGATCCGACAAATCTACATCACAATCCATCTTGGGATATTAAACATTTCAAATCTTCTGAATTAAGAACTAATAAGGCAGCTGAGATGAGTGCAAGACGGATGGTCCCACTGAGCAATTCCAAAGGAGCGTCGGATGGAAGTGAGCGGCATCGTGGGTGACGTATGGGACCGCTGAAGGAGAAGAAATGAAGTCTGGAGTGATGTAGCGCTTTCTGGAAGAAGTCTGAGCTGAGAGCCAGAATGATGCTTTAATTGTGAATGATGGAGTCAAGCATGGTGATAATTAGCTTCATTGGTGGGTTTTTAAACATGAACCTTCAGCTCTTGATGAAGATGAGAGAGAAACTTGATGGGTGACTTTCTTAAGAAGATCCAGGGAAGCAGGGTTTAATATACAGTTTACAGTTCGAGTTAGGAAGTGGAACTTCTTCAATGGAGTCAGTACTCGAGTCACTTTCTGTCAAATGAGGTTCATGGAGCTCAGGTAGAAGGAACGTTCATGTGGAAGACGTGGTAATAGATCAAAAAGTTATGCTACGAACGAGGAGACTTCGGTGAAGGTCTTAAACCAGATAATAGAAGATGAGACCACAAACACCTGGTCAATGGGTTGGACCTCTCCTGCACGTAATGAAACACTGGAGAAGTTTTTGTTGAAGTAGTTAAACCAGGTAAACAGGTTAAACAACTCTTAAGAATGCAACACGTACCGAAACAATTCCTCATTATATTTAGAGATTGGAAAAGTGGTAACAAATCTACCATCACCTACGGTCACAATGGGTTGGTATTGAGTGAAAGAAAAAGTTTGGGTACAAGAGGTGTGTGTGTCTGCTTATGATGTGTTGATGAGAACTCATGATACAGTTGTGTAGTGAAGACACTGTATCATGATACAGTTGTGTAGCGAAGACACTGTATCATGATACAGCTGTGTAGTGACGCACTGTCATGAAATTTGTGTAGTGAAGACACTGTATCATGATACAGCTGTGTAGTGAAGACACTGTATCATGATACAGCTGTGTAGTTAAGACTATGCATCATGATACAGCTGTGTAGTGAAGAAACTGTATCATGATACAGTTGTGTAGTGAAGACACTGTATCATGAAACAGTTGTGTAGTGAAGACACTGTATGATGATACACTTTTGTAGTTAAGACACTGTATGATGATTCAGTTGTGTAGTGAAGACACTGTATGTTGATACAGTTGTGTAGTTAAGACACTGTATGATGAAACAGTTGTGTAGTGAAGACACTGTATCATGATACACTTGTGTAGTTAAGACACTGTATGATGAAACAGTTGTGTAGTGAAGACACTGTATGTTGATACAGTTGTGTAGTTAAGACACTGTATGATGAAACAGTTGTGTAGTGAAGAAACTGTATCATGATACAGTTGTGTAGTTAAGACACTGTATGATGAAACAGTTGTGTAGTGAAGACACTGTATGTTGATACAGTTGTGTAGTTAAGACACTGTATGATGATACAGTTGTGAAGTGAAGACACTGTATGATGATACAGTTTGTACTGAATACACTGTATCATGATACAGTTGTGTACTGAAAACACTGTATCATGATACAGTTGTGTAGTGAAGACATTGTATGATGATACAGTTGTGTACTGAAAACACTGTATCATGATACAGTTGTGTAGTGAAGACATTGTATGATGAAACAGTTGTGTACTGAATACACTGTATCATGATATAGTTGTGTAGTGAAGACACTGTATTATGATACAGTGTCTTCATTTAGAACAACCACAAGATGTCACTCTCTGCTTTATAATCTTTGGCTCTGATCGACTAACAAGGTAAAAGCCCAGTTGTCGCTGCTGAGGTGTTGATGTCGTACTGAGAGAAGACGCCACAGAAACCAATGACATGATGATAGACTGTGTTTCTCATCCGACAAACACCTCGGCTTCATGGGATAGAGCTGGTTGTTGAAGAGGGAGAGGAATCATCAGGACCCAGCCCTGGATTAATGGGATGAAACCTGACTTCAAATTGATGTTTGGTGAATTATATAAGAACATGTCATGACAGGAAGTAGCTCGGAATCATTGTCAGTCAATCACCACGGCAGCAGCGACATGTGGAATCCCTCAGACCGATGATGTTAAGTCACCGTCGCGTCGTTAAAGATGATTGAATCGAGAACGCTCTGTACCAGGAAACCCTCTCATTGTGCACCTGACACTTCATAACCAACACAATGTGTAGTTTGAGGCTAAGAAGTGCAGATATTTAACGACTTCAAGTGATGAAACGCACTTTTTGATCAGCGTATAACAAGAGGGTTTTGTTTTTTGGTGGCAGCAAACACACACTCGCTCCTGTCGTCTTCAGGGACGCCGAGTGTAAGAAGTTGTTGACACAACAGAAGTTAGACAAAAGTGTGTGTCGACAAACCTGCACGTGTGCGTGCTAAATGATCAGGGAATTGCTGTTTATGAGAGGAACGTCGCGATTTATTCCAGACAGCTGCGGCGCTGACAGGTCATCATTAGCAGAATGATTCCTCAGGTTGTTTTCATTCCCCGGTGGCCAAGACAAACTGCGCGGCGTCTTAATTGCTGGTATGAATAAAGGTTCATCTTCAGAAGAGGTGCTGTCATTATCAATGCAGTCGGAAAGATTAGCGCCAAGATGGATGCATCGAGCGCCGTCCTCTTACGCTCCGGCAATAATGCGCCTAATAAAGCCGTGATAGGCCGGAGGGCTCGGCGCCCGAGAAGAAGAATAGAGAAGATAAATGCTGTTTATCTACAATTACACTTCGTTCTCAACTTCACTAATGGGGAAGATGGAGCGACGCAGATGTGGCGAGCGACGGAGACAAAAGACGAGCCCTTCAAAATGAAAGCACTTTAGTTTTCTTTTGTCCAAAAAGGGAATAATTTACAGCCCTCGCAGAGTTACACGCCAGACTACCCGGAGGACAGCGTGTGCTCGACTGTCAGTGGGAAGTTCAGTGACAGCAGAG
>JACEEU010000690.1:1089172-1179172 GCA_016630915.1 Callionymus lyra
TGTGAAGTGAAGACACTGTATCATGATACAGTTGTGTAGTGAATACACTGTATAAAGATACAGTTGTGAAGTGAAGACACTGTATCATGATACAGTTGTGTAGTGAAGACACTGTATAACGATACAGTTGTGAAGTGAAGACACTGTATGACGATACAGTTGTGAAGTGAAGACACTGTATAACGATACAGTTGTGTAGTGAAGACACTGCATCATGATACAGTTGTGTATTGAAGACACTGTATCATGATACAATTGTGTAGTGAAGTCGTCGTCTCTTCTGTGTTGCTTGTACTCAACAGGTCGGACACACATGGCTCTGCTGCTCTCCACCTAATGAAGCCACTGCACTAATGTGTGCTGGTCTCGCTCCGAGCTCCTCTTTATTAGAAGGAGGAGAAAAAAGAAATGCCAACATGTCTAGACATGGACAGGCCGGAGCAGAGCGAGCCTGGAGGACTCCACGAGCTGCAGGACCTTCTGGAAGTTGACGGCAGAAGAAGCCGGAGGGAGCGAGAGAACGCACTTGTTCTTTCGTTGCTCATAACAGAGGAACATGTAACATCAGGACCACCTGAGGGCATCAGTGTGTGTTGAAAGTAGCCAGAGGTCAGTTCAGAAGTCTCAGGAAATAACTCCAGTATTCTATTTTTCTACGAGTGTTACGACCACAGAGCGTTATTAACATGAGCATCAGGTAGTTTTAATAATGAAGGTTCGTTTGTACACAGATAACTAATGGAGGATGATGCTAAAGACAGAGGGTCCAGTATGAAGTAATCACAATAACAATAACAACAATAAACTCACTGTATCATGATACAATAGAGTCACACATCACACCAACACACACTTTAACACACACACACTGATGATACAATAGAGTCACACATCACACCAACACACACTTTAACACACACACACTGATGATACAATAGAGTCACACATCACAACAACACACACTTTAACAACACTGACTGTTGATACAATAGAGTCATCACATCACTACAACAACACACTTCTCGTCACTTTAAGGTCGTCATCAGAGGTCGTCATCAGAGGTCGTCATCAGAGGTCGTCATCAGAGGTCGTCATCAGAGGTCGTCATTAGGGGTCGTCATCAGAGGTCGTCATCAGAGGTCGTCATTAGAGGTCGTCATTAGAGGTCGTCATTAGAGGTCGTCATCAGAGGTCGTCATTAGAGGTCGTCATTAGAGGTCGTCATCAGAGGTCGTCATTAGAGGTCGTCATCAGAGGTCGTCATTAGAGGTCGTCATCAGAGGTCGTCATTAGAGGTCGTCATCAGAGGTCGTCATTAGGAGTCATCAGAGGTCTTCATTAGAGGTCGTCATCAGAGGTCGTCATTAGAGGACTTCATCAGAGGTCGTCATTAGAGGTCGTCATTAGAGCGTCATCAGAGGTGTTGGCAAGGTGTAGAGGTCGTCATTAGAGGTCGTCATTAGAGGACTTCATCAGAGGTCGTCATTAGAGGTCGTCATTAGAGGTCGTCATTAGAGGTCGTCATTAGAGGTCGTCATTAGGGGTCGTCATTAGAGGTTGTCATCAGAGGTCGTCATCAGAGGTCGGTCATCAGAGGTTGCTCATCAGAGGTCATCATAGAGGTCTCGGTGTCTCAGAGGTCGTCATTAGAGGTCGTCATTAGGAGTCATCAGAGGTGTTAAACTCTGTGTGTACAGATCATAGTGACACTAAACAAACTAAACTAAAAACTAAAATAAAGTCGTAAACAGTTCTTGCTTCTGTAAACAAATATTGAGCAAACGAACTTCAGCGACACCAGACATTTGTGTAGTAAAGTGTTATTACTCTGGATTCAGAGCAAACACAACTTAACTGGATGAGTTTTCTTTCTTCTCCGGCGTCCTGACATGACTGGTCGATCTCCACGTGTTGCCGTCACATGACCTGCAGGACCTTTTTCAAACACTGGCCGACGAGTCTTCAAAACTTGACGAGGAGCGTCTTCAGATGAAGGAGGACGTTACGAGGCTGATTAACAGAGAAGTGTTTAATGGAGTTCAGATGTTTGAATGCAGTCAGATTGCAGAAGATTTCATCACTTTCCTTCTGGAGCCGCCGGCTTCAATCTGCTCTGATTTCATCTGTTCTGCTGAAACCATCTCCTGATGACGTCACGTTCTCCGTGGGATGGATGTTCTCGGAGGATCACCTCAAGGGTCACGGCGTGGAAATGAATCTGCTTCTGATTTCTTTCTTGATGACCCTCAGCGAAGATCACCGCCGCCGTCTTTTCTTACTTTCTCCTGAACTTCAACGTTACTTTTGAACCTAAGATTGTTTTTCTGTCCCTTAGCGCTCGAGTTATGGATGTTAAGTTATCCTTTTAATACTTTATCATGGCTGTTATTGGTAGACTCACAATAACAGCTAGTTTCTGCTGTAGACATTAGTGCAGTAGTGAGTCTACCAATAACAGTTAGTTCCTGTTGTAGCCATTAGTGCAGCGATTCAGATGGTTCCTGTTGTAGCCGAAAGGGAATGTGAGTCTACCAATAACAGTTAGTTCCTGTTGTAGCCATTAGTGCAGATGTGAGTCTACCAATAACAGTTAGTTCCTGTTGTAGCCATTAGTGCAGATGTGAGTCTACTAATAACAGTTAGTTCCTGGTGTAGCCATTAGTGCAGTAGTGAGTCTACCAATAACAGTTAGTTCCTGTTGTAGCCATTAGTGCAGATGTGAGTCTACCAATAACAGTTAGTTCCTGTTGTAGCCATTAGTGCAGATGTGAGTCTACTAATAACAGTTAGTTCCTGGTGTGGCCATTAGCGCAGTTGTGAGTCTACGAATAAACATTAGTTCCTGTTGTAGCCATTAGCGTAGTTGTGAGTCTAGAAATAAAAGTTAGTTTATGTGCTAATGGCTACAACAGTAACTAACTGTTATTGGTAGACTCACAACTGCGCTAATGGCTACAGGAACTGGAAGTATGTGAAGTATAGCTGCCAAAAAATGATCTAGAAAAACTCCCAGAGTAAAAATACTTCAATGAAAGAAATAACTTCACATACATTTATAAACAATAGTATTTGTTTTCCATAAAAAATACATATAATTATAATTTGTTCCTTATTTCAATATTCAAAACACATTTTTCGTTGCATGTCGATTGCAGAAAGCAAAGAAATATACGTCATAATTATTAAGTTAAAGTAACACATTTTAAACAAATTATTCGGTGATAAAATATTTGGCACATCCTTAAAATAGTGTTAAATCAAACTATAAACAGCAGATCATGTTTAATCTTCAGATGTTCAATTAAAGTCTGTCTCACGTCAGAAAAGGAAAAGTTACTGAAGCAAATTTCTCTGAACTTGTGGAGTTGAGCTTCTGTGCAGTAAGTGTTTCTCCCGAAGGCTGAATCAAGGAAAGCATTTCCTTTAAGCCGGAGAGACTCGACAAAGAACCGATTCTTTCATGATTGAGCAAAACATTGTTTATCCTCCGACAAACACGCGTTCGATAACAATCTGACCTTCACTGAGTCCACAAAACTGCAGTTTCTGCTTCCAATCAAGTCTCGGATTGAGTGATTTAAAAATAAAAAAACATCTACCAAACAATAACTTGGATTTTACCTACAGTTCTAGCCAGTCCTGGTAAAAATGTATTTTTCCTTAAAGGACTTTATGAGTTTACTTGTTTTATTTGGTATTGTATTATCTCAGTGTTTTTAAGTTTTCTTTATTTATATTTCTATGTGATGTATAACAAGTATACTTGTATCTACAAATCATGTACTAGTACTTAAAAAACTAAACTGATTCAACTCTTCTTCAGGACTACCTTTTTTTACTGCAGGAATCTATACCAGTAAATATTAAATCTATAAATATATACAGTTAATTCTGAATTAAAGCATTTTTTGTATACTTTAATTACAGTATATTTCTGGCCAAAGACAAACATAGTAGGTCATTCTTAGTAGTATTTATTTATACTTGTCAGTATTAGTGTACTTCACTATTCTGTTCTTAGATCTACATATTCAGTATAGACTTCTATGTCGGAGCGACACAAAGTAGCTTGTACACTTTTCTAAACACACACTAGAACACGCACTTCAACACACACACTAGAAAACACAATTCTACAAACACTAAAACACACTAGAAGACACACTTCAACACACACTAATACACACACTAGTACACATACTAAAACACAAACTAAAACACACACTTGAACACACACTTATACACACACTAGTACACACACTAAAACACAGACTAGAGCACACACTTCAACACACAATAATACACACACTAGTACACATACTAAAACACACACTAAACACACACTAGAACACACGCTAGAACACACACTAATAAACACACTAGTACATACACTAAAACACACTAAAACACACTAGAACACACACTTGAAAACACACTAATACAAACACTAGTACATACACTAAAATACACTAAACACACACTTCAACACAGAGTAATACACTCACTAGTACACACACTAGAACACACTGAAACCCACCATAAACACACACACAGATAATAACTGTTCACATCCTGTTTTTTTGTGAGTTCTTAAGGGATCACGATGTGACAAATCCCTCAAAATCTTCCCGGATCCTCACGTCCCCCCGGAAATGTCTCCGGAGCTCAAGTGAACTCAGCAAAGTTCCACTTGAAGAAAGCACGTTTGTTGAGGAGCAGGTTGAAGAACAGTCCTTCTAAAAATAAGTTTCTTCAGCAGAAAGTAATTACAACCATATATCAGTGAGAATTATGAAGATCATGGAAACGACTCATTTAGAAGCTGCTGACACAATTAACGAGCGGCCGAGGTGGAAGATCGCGGCACTCGCACATAAACTGCTCTCTTTCCGTATTAACAGGCAGAAGCCAGATTCAATTATTCATCGGCGGAGCTGCAGGTGAAGAAGCTCCTGTTTCTTTGCATAAATGAGGAGCCGTGGGAGAAGCTGGCGGCGCGAGGACCTGTGGAAGCTCAAGCCTACACTCGCACTTACGCTTGATTTCAATGCCGGGACTTTATCGCTCCAGCCGGCATGAAGGGGGCGCCGACCTTGGCCGGCGCCCGGTGTTTGGACGACGACTCCTCGGGCTTCCCTCATGAATCATTCATGACAAACATGTCGGTTTGTGCGGCGGAGGTTTTTTTGAGAGACGGACAAATGAGCAGATTTGCTTGACGTTGCGTCAGAGAAACAACATGTTTTTGATATCATCGAGTGAAGGGAAGGAGTGAGGGAAACGAGTGAGGGGAAGGAGTGAGGGGAAAGATTGATGGGAACAGGTGAGAGGAACTATGAGGGGAAGGAGTGAGGGGAACGAGTGAGGGGAACGAGTGAGGGGAAAGATTGAGGGGAACGAGTGAGGGAAACGAGTGAGGGGAACGAGTGAGTGGAATGAGTGAGGGGAAGGAGTGAGGTGAAGGAGTGAGGGAAACGAGTGAGGGGAACGAGTGAGGGGAACGAGTGAGTGGAATGAGTGAGGGGAAGGAGTGAGGGGAAAGATTGAGGGGAAGAGGAACTATGAGGGGAACGAGTGAGGGGAACGAGTGAGGGGAACTATGAGGGAAACGAGTGAGAGGAACTATGAGGGGAACGAGTGAGGGAAAGAGTGAGGGGAACGAGTGAGTGGAATGAGTGAGGGGAAGGAGTGAGGGGAAGGAGTGAGGGGAAAGAGTGAGGGGAACTAAGAGGGAAACGAGTGAGGGGGACGAGTGAGGGGAACTATGAGGGAAACGAGTGAGGGGAACAAGTGAGTCATAGAACTGCACAATATTGGAAATTAGTGCGAGTTAGCTGTGAGTGCTGTAGTGGAGGTCCAGGAGTTTAGAGATTGAAAACGATGCTCGTTTATTTCTGCTCTTCATTGCCGACATGATGTTAGAAAAATATCACTTATAACGCTCAGTCTCGCAGGACTTGCATCGGTTTCCCGCCAAACTGAGCGACATCAGAGAGGAGCTGCCGGCGCGTCGTGATATCACCAAATCAATAATAAATCCTTGTACACACACACATAACACTTTATAAATGATGCTAACAACTTAGCTTGTTAGCATACGGTGAAGACGCACACATAACACTTTATAAATGATGCTAACAACTTAGCTCGTTAGCATACGGTGAAGACGCACACATAACACTTTATAAATGATGCTAACAACTTAGCTCGTTAGCATACGGTGAAGACGCACACATAACACTTTATAAATGATGCTAACAACTTAGCTCGTTAGCATATGGTGAAGACGGACAGGTTTGTTTGGAAGTTCACGATCTTCTAAGAAAACAACTGAGACGAGATGAAAAGTTCTAACAATATGTTGCTTTAACAAAGGAGGTTGAAAGAGACGAGTGACTGGATCACTAGTGTTTGACTAGATCATAAGTTAGTATTGCTTCACTGGATCACTAGTGTTTGACTAGATCATAAGTTAGTATTACTTCACTGGATCACTAGTTTTTGACGAGATCATAAGTTAGTATAACTTCACTGGATCACTAGTGTTTGACTAGATCAGAAGTTAGTATAACTTCACTGGATCACTAGTGTTTGACTAGATCATAAGTTAGTATTACTTCACTGGATCACTAGTGTTTGACTAGATCAGAAGTTAGTATTACTTCACTGGATCACTAGTGTTTGACTAGATCATAAGTTAGTATTACTTCACTGGATCACTAGTGTTTGACTAGATCATAAGTTAGTATTACTTCACTGGATCACTAGTTTTTGACGAGATCATAAGTTAGTATTACTTCACTGGATCACTAGTGTTTGACTAGATCATAAGTTAGTATTACTTCACTGGATCACTAGTGTTTGACTAGATCATAAGTTAGTATTATTTCACTGGATCACTAGTGTTTGACTAGATCATAAGTTAGTATTACTTCACTGGATATACTGAAGCGTCGCCATAGCAACCGAGCCTAACAAGCTGCACAGTTCACAGTCAGACGGAGACGTAAACAACAACGAGACATAGAAGTACAAATTGACAACTTTACAGAACGTGACACTGATTGATCGAAGTGAGTATTTAAGAAATGCTTGATTTATACAATAAAACATAATAAATGATCACATGTTTTCGATGCATATCATACGTGTAAATATATTTTTTCGATAAATGTTGACTGTCAATTTATTATTTGTTTCCGCGATTATGTTTTTTTGTGGATCAGTTTATTTGTTTTGCACCTTCAGCCACCGTAGTTAACAAGTATGACAGAAAATAAATAAATATTAAATCATACGTGACAAAAAAAAGACATGACATGAAGGGGTCAATCATTGACTGGTTTAGCAAAGCATCAGGTGAGAGGTGAAAGGTCAAACAGCTGACCCGGATGATGGGACGAAAGAGAGAGAGAAAAGAGAAACAAACACTTTTGTCTTCCCTCCTTCGCCGGAACAATCCGCCCTAAATGTTAAATGCGCCTCACCTTCCGGAGTGAAGTGGTGGATCCGCTCTGACAGCGAGGGAAGAAAAGTGCTTTTAGGTCACACATCATCATTCAAGCTGACGTGCACTCAGGTGAGCGAGTGCCTCTTTGCTGCGTCTCACCCTCTCACTCCCCCGTCAGCACGGCCGTGATTGATGGCCAATCAATCACGACTGCATTAGACAAGTTCTGAGAGAGAAAGAGAGGTTTTCTTTTTTTCCTCCCGCGACTTCCTCTCGGACCGCTGGAGCCCGACAGAGCAACGATGATTAATGTCGTCCGGACGCCACGTCCCGCCGGCGCTCGCCCGCGACTCACGGCGGGACTGAAGTAGATGTGTTTTGATTTCAAACGGTTAACCATGACACCCGTCCACGGCACGCGGCGTCCAGCCATTCAGTCGTTTATCAACGCGTCGGCTGACTTCGCGTCGTACGACGTCGCGCTTCGTCGGCCTCCAAAGATTCTCCCGTCTCAGCGAGTTTTTCCCTGACAAGTGAGGGTTATTAATGCGTTCATACGCCGCCGCTCGCCATCACGTTAGCTCGCCTGCAGCCTTTGATGGTGTCAAATATTCTCCATCAATTAGTCGTTGATACACAACAAGTTGGTTCAGCCGATCTTGGAAATGCTGTTTTACGGTTTCAAAACTGCGGCGAGGAATTGTGATTGATTATGATTAGTATTCGGTGAGGCTGCGACACATGTTACTCACCTGTCAGTCAAGTCAACCACACCTTGTTTGCATATTCACGATCATTGAAAAACTTGAATTAAAGAATCAAAACTAGGAGAAGATTTATCAGATTGTTTTAAAGTGACGATCATTTTTTACTTGTACAAGGAGAGAAATACAGAAGCATCAGAATAGAACGTCCGATTTCCCTCTGAAGGAAGAACTGTATCAGTCGCATCTTTAAACTCCTTTGTAAGTTATTGATCGTTCAAGAGACAAGAACAAAGTTGACCTACGGAATACACAGACTAGTAAAATTGAGCTGGTCTTACAACATCGGAGAATAAAAGTTCGTAAAAGTGTTTCTTCCGATGGATTATTTTACTAAGCCTAGTATGTGACTGACATTCCCAACTCAAACCAAGCAATTTATTTTAAACACAAAAAATGATTAACATGTTAATATTTGTTGTTGAGTAAATGTAAACGAACAACCTTAAGACACTCAGTAAATAAATATTGTGATGTTTAAATCTGTAGCTTGTAGTGAAATACTTCTTCTCATGGAGGCTTCAATGAAAGAGGGTTTTTATTGGATGAAGAAAAGTGAGCAAAGGTCGCGACTGTCATATGAACATTTTTGACTGTATCTCCAAAAAGCCAAGGATTACTCTGAAAATAATCCCAACCTTTAGTTGACGTGAGGGTGAGTAGAAAATGAGTTTGTGTGAACTATCACTTTAAGACGAGCGGTAAATATACCAGTTAAAGGATTTTTTGCCCCTTTGTGTGATTGAGTTTCTGACCTGTGGCGCGAAAAGCTTCTTCCAGAATAGGATACAAGGTATACGTTTTCCCTGTTCTCTACTTCTGGCAGCATTATTTCGAGGCTAATGTTGCGTTCATGAGGAGATACTGTTGAAAGGAAATGACTGCTGAGATAATAAAACAATACATTTAGGAAATAATAATAATTCAATTAGGAAAATGTTGTCACATCACGATCTTGATCTTATAATCCATGTGTTTGTGTCGTTTACACTGTTGTAACAGTTTATTTAGTGTCTAAACCAGAAGGATGTGTCTCGCCTGCAGTTCATACTAAACTCTGCAGCCAGAATTCTGAGCCGCTCTAGTAGAAGAACTCACATTTCTCCTTCAAACTCTTCACTGGCTGCTCTAGTAGAAGAACTCACATTTCTCCTTCAAACTCTTCACTGGCTGCTCTAGTAGAAGAACTCACATTTCTCCTTCAAACTCTTCACTGGCTGATAGTTTCTTTCAGGATCATTTTAAAATTCTGGTTCTTACTTTCAGATCTATTCATGGTCAGACCTTCATGATCTGATCCAGACTTACACCCGAGCTCGGGCTCTGAGGTCTGTGGATCAGAATCTACTGATGGTTCCTGAACTTCCGGACCAGAGGAGAGAAATCCTTCCAGACTGTTGCTCCTAAGCTTTGGAACGATCTCTGTGTTTGATGATCTACTGACTCCTTCAAGAAACATCTGTGTTTGATGATCTACTGACTCCTTCAAGAAACATCTGTGTTTGATGATCTACTGACTCCTTCAAGAAACATCTGTGTTTGATGATCTACTGACTCCTTCAAGAAACATCTGTGTTTGATGATCTACTGACTCCTTCAAGAAACATCTGTGCTTGATGATCTACTGACTCCTTCAAGAAACATCTGTGTTTGATGATCTACTGACTCCTTCAAGAAACATCTGTGTTTGATGATCTACTGACTCCTTCAAGAAACATCTGTGTTTGATGATCTACTGACTCCTTCAAGAAACATCTGTGTTTGATGATCTACTGACTCCTTCAAGAAACATCTGTGTTTGATGATCTACTGACTCCTTCAAGAAACATCTGTGTTTGATGATCTACTGACTCCTTCAAGAAACATCTGTGTTTGATGATCTACTGACTCCTTCAAGAAACATCTATGTTTGATGATCTACTGACTCCTTCAAGAAACATCTGTGTTTGATGATCTACTGACTCCTTCAAGAAACATCTGTGTTTGATGATCTACTGACTCCTTCAAGAAACATCTGTGTTTGATGATCTATTGACTCCTTCAAGAAACATGTGTGTTTGATGATCTACTGACTCCTTCAAGAAACATCTGTGTTTGATGATCTACTGACTCCTTCAAGAAACATCTGTGTTTGATGATCTACTGACTCCTTCAAGAAACATCTGTGTTTCATGATCTACTGACTCCTTCAAGAAACATCTGTGTTTGATGATCTACTGACTCCTTCAAGAAACATCTGTGTTTGATGATCTACTGACTCCTTCAAGAAACATCTGTGTTTGATGATCTACTGACTCCTTCAAGAAACATCTGTGTTTGATGATCTACTGACTCCTTCAAGAAACATCTGTGTTTGATGATCTACTGACTCCTTCAAGAAACATCTGTGTTTGATGATCTACTGACTCCTTCAAGAAACATCTGTGTTTGATGATCTACTGACTCCTTCAAGAAACATCTCTGTGTTTGATGATCTACTGACTCCTTCAAGAAACATCTGTGTTTGATGATCTACTGACTCCTTCAAGAAAAATCTGTGTTTGATGATCTACTGACTCCTTCAAGAAACATCTGTGTTTGATGATCTACTGACTCCTTCAAGAAACATCTGTGTTTGATGATCTACTGACTCCTTCAAGAAACATCTGTGTTTGATGATCTACTGACTCCTTCAAGAAACATCTGTGTTTGATGATCTACTGACTCCTTCAAGAAACATCTCAAGACACTTTGATTTGAGCGTTTCCTTAATTCTCTGAGACTCTTGTGTTTGTCTCTGTGTTATCTTCATCTTTAAAGTATATATTTTATTGAATATTGTTTTGTTTGTTTAAGCCCTTTGTGACCCTGGTCTGGAAAAGCCCTACAAATATAAATCACTTAAATAACATTAAATATCATTTGCAGGTGGTTTTGATCACAAAGGCCTTAAACTTCTCCAACAAACTCCAAGGTTCTTTGAGGACGAAGAGTTCTCCGGAGAACCGTCGGCTGCTCGTCAAGAGTTCAGCGAGGAGTAAATATATCAGAAAGTTTGCATAGCGGAGAAACACGATCGCAAATAAAAGAGCGGCTGAAACTCCAGAGGAAACGGTTTGAGTGATTCCTCAGCATCTCTCTCCGCCCTCGTCCGTCTCCGTAATTGCACTTCACTCTCGGTCCCAACATGTTTGATACATTGACGAATCCCCGCGTTCATTGTTCTCATCATGGCTATTCCCTGGAAGTGGACCAGGAGGAGGCGGAGGCAGGCGTGCGAGACAAGCCTCGCCCGCCTCCACGTCCCACTCGGGCTGCAGCACATCGATTGACGGCTGAAATAAATCTCACATCATACAAAACAACAGCCGTGATATCTCTTCGGGGACGTCGGGGGGGAAAAATGGAGGCTCCTGCAAAGGAAACTATTTTCGCTGCCGCCGCCGGTTCCCGAGTTCATGAGGAACAGAAAACAACATATTTTTCAGATTTATTGACAATTAAAAGAAGCTTTAAACATGATTTGTTCCGTCTCCACACTTATCAGGGGACATCTCTCCAGACAACCAATTCCTCCGACTCCAATAATGATGCGTGACAAATGCGGCGCCGGGCGAAACTCGCTCCGCTCGCATTATTTATTTATTCTCCTTCATGTCGGGATTCTATTAAACTGTTGTTTCTCCGGCAGGTTATAAAACAGAGAAATGAAGAAGCAGCAACATCCACATTTTTTTCTGAAGCCTCGTTTTCTTCCCTAAAAATAATGCCGGGGCCTCTGGTGCTGTTTTTCTCGAGCCATTGAACGCATCAGTGCCTCACAAGAGATGTGCTGTCATCGGATTTGGTACCAGAGGGGACGGAGGCGGCACGGAACAAATTTATCGCTGGGACCTTATTAGACTCCGGGACTGAGGGGATTTTATTTTTGTTCTATATTTACGAGAACTCGGGGGTTTAACAGGCGACCGTCCTTCTCCGTCTGAACGTGGCTGATTCCAGATGTTGTTGAGGTTCAAATCTCACTAACTGGTCCAAACCCATTTTTGACATTTCCCTTGAAATCTCACAGGAACCGTTCGACGTTGTCAACAAACCGGAAATATTCCCAACCGTCTCTTTCCTTCCTTGACATAAATATAATTTCTTAGCAGCAAGTTTTTTGCATCTTGGACTTATATCCTGCTGAGTTCACGCCCCTGAAGTCTCCCAGTGCTTAAAGGAAACGACATCATATCCAACTCTGGACTGAATAAAACATTATACTTTCTTATTTGAAAAGATTTTGGAATATTTTACTACATTTCTGAGAGAAAAAAAAAGTTGAATTTGCAGACGGGCGGTCAGATATGGATGTACTTTGACATGTATTTATGTGAATCTATTTATATTTATTTCTTATATTAACTGCTTAGCTCTGTTTTTTTCTTGCACAATTTGACTCTAAAGTAATTTAGTTTTCTCTGGAAAAAACAACTATTTTAAATGGAAATAAACATTAAGAAATATTTCAAGTACTTCCAGTTCCAAGAGAGATATTTTATTTTATTGTGGTACACAGATATGTTTCCAACTTCTTGGGCCTCTGATGACAAACTTTGTTTTATATACAAATGATGATGTTGTTGTACATCTTTGTGTTTGAATACCTTCATTATACTTGACAATCGTTACATTATCTTCAGAAGAAAGAGACACAAGTTCACACAAACATTCAGTTGAATCTAAAAGTTGTTTATTTTGTTACACATAGTTTGAGCCAGAATCTAATGTTAACAATTGGAAATTCAAATGTAGATAAAGGCCTCAAATATATATATTTCTACTGGACCTTGTCAAAAAGTGAAACTTTTTAAGAGAAATGTCAGAAAATAGGAAAAAGGCTAAATGATATTATCTCTGGCCACGAAACATTAAATGCAAATCTTGTAGTGATTTGCTGATGAAGCTTCATTTTCCAACCTCAGTATTTGTCAGTCTTAAAATCAAATGAGGTTTAATTCAAATAGTTGCTCAAAGATTAGATTATTCAGTAAAGAGTGCCATCTAGTGGGCGCTCAAGTGTATCATGAAGCTTCATCAGTCTTTTCTCTTAATGCCTGATGAATCCTGTGATGTTAATTATTCTATAAATGAGGTTAAAGTGAGCAGACGTGTGGTTTCTCTTTTTATTCTTTACTCTCATGTCCAACGTTTCAATTCAAAATGACACGTTAGTTCGTAGTAACAGCTGTTTACGAAGGATCCCTTTTATCTCCTGGCAAAAGAAAGATGAGGCCGAGACAAATGTCCTGAATATGATAAAAACAACAATGTTTTAATTTTGAATGAATCTAAAATAAGTACAAGAAAAAAACTTTTAACTAAATATTTTTTTATTATTTATGTCACATGTCTTTTAATTAACAGACAAGGAATGACATTTGTGCCCTTTTGATGATTCAATTGAATAAAAAAAAGTGTGTGTACTTTCCCAGCTCTGGTGTGTTGTCAGATATTGTGAAGGAATCGTTCCTCGCCGGCCTCGACATCCCATCATCTCGTCGACACCATCTTCAAATCCCGCTCCTCCTATTTGTCGGCCTGAGCTTGAAATCGTGGTCAAAGGAAGGAGAGTCTCGGCCGCGACTGTTTGTTTTCCAGCCGTGCAGTCGTTACCCGCGGACCTCCGATGGGAAGCGGCCGTCGCCCGCGGCGCTCTCCAGGCTCGCCGCGGCGTCCGCATCAATCCGGAGCCACAGTCGTCCCCGGGGATCCAGGCAGGAACACCAGGAAAAAACACATGAACCGCAGACACGCTCGTCCCCAATAAACACCAACTCAACACACATTTAACAGCGACATGGAAACAAAACCGGGAGAAGAAATAGAGGTTAAAAAATTCATCATAAACAGCTTGTCGAGAGGAAACTTGAATTAGTCATGAGAACTTGAAATCCTCAACTAAAGCAACTTCATAATTGAACTTCTTGATGAATCATTCAACGTGGACGTTTAAATCCGGGACGTCGAACTCATCACTCCATTGGTTGGAATCTTTCTTCCTGGTTTCTGGACGAACGAAACGTCTTGAATCCAGAAAATCACTTCATCGTTTCTCTCAACCACAAGTTCACATTTGTCAGAAGGTTCCGTTGAATCTGTGACTTCCAGCATCTCCAGCAGCTTCTCAACACTTTGAAAGAAAAATGATCAACTTTCTGAAAACAAAAATAACAATAAAAGTGCGAGTTCAGTTAATGAATGTCCCCTGTGTTTTAAAGAAAACTTTTAAAATTGAATGTATTTTATATATTTGAATCCATCAATCATGTTTATGGTAATTTATCGTATATAACTTTAATTTATTGTATTATGTTAATCGCAGTCGTCTTATTATTATTATGTCTTTATCTTATTCTGAACTGACCTTTTATTCTGAACTGAAAAGGTTTTGGATCCAATAAATATGATGAAAATGAGCTTTTGTTTGGAATTTAAATGTTTCTTCCTCTTACAATAAAAGTAAAAATGACATTAAATCTATTTGTTTCTTTCTTTGTGCCTTTAAATTTACTTTGACGGACAAGAAATACTTGAAATGTGAAAAACAACTTGAACTTTTCTAAAACAAGTAAAGTAAAGTAAGTAAAGGTTATTTCTAAAGATCTTTCCAGACCAGGGTCACAGAGAACTTTAACAATCAAAATAATACACAGTTAAAAGATATACTTTAAAAGATCATGACAACATAGAGACAAACACAATAAGTTAATAAAGAAAAAGCTGAAATAAAAGTGTCTTAAGATGTTCCTCTGGTCCAGAAGCGTGTTCAGGAACCTTCAGTAGATTCTGATCCACAGACCTCAGAGCCCGAGCTGGGGTGTAAGTCTGGATCAGATCACTGATGGAAGGTCTGACCATGAATAGATCTGAAAGTAAGAACCAGATTTTAAAATGATCCTGAAAGAAACTGGCAGCCAGTGAAGAGTTTGAAGGAGAAATGTGAGTTCTTCTACTAGAGCAGCCAGTGAAGAGTTTGAAGGAGAAATGTGAGTTCTTCTACTAGAGCAGCCAGTGAAGAGTTTGAAGGAGAAATGTGAGTTCTTCTACTAGAGCGGCCAGTGAAGAGTTTGAAGGAGAAATGTGAGTTCTTCTACTAGAGCGGCCAGTGAAGAGTTTGAAGGAGAAATGTGAGTTCTTCTACTAGAGCAGCCAGTGAAGAGTTTGAAGGAGAAATGTGAGTTCTTCTACTAGAGCGGCTCAGAATTCTGGCTGCAGAGTTTAGTATGAACTGCAGGCGAGACACATCCTTCTGGTTTAGACACTAAATAAACTCTTACAAGAGTGTAAACGACACAAACACATGGATAAATAAATAGGATAAAGAGCTGAAACATTGTGGCTTTAATGGTGATGGAGTTCGACTCCTGATATAAACGGTCGTTGACACAGTTGTGGAAACATTCGTTAAAGCAGGACAAATAAAAAGACTGACAAACCCCCTCATTCGCTTCTGGTCTTATTAGCTGTCTTGCTCCACTTTCTCCGACGCTCGTCTTCATCTCCACGGATCTGGATCATTGTGCGGAACCGTCTGAAAAAAAGGCTTCATTGTTATTCCGCGGCTTCTTCTAATCACGAGCATGGCGGCCTCACGTCCGCGTCGATACCTACAGAATTGATAGGATAATTGAGTGTCAGTCGCTCGTCGGCTCATCTGAAAGTATGATCGTCCGCCTCGTTGTTCTCGCACACAAATGATCTCATCAGCGAAGCTCTGATTGTCGGCGTGATGTCACCTCCATGAATGATTCATGTGTTGGTGGCGAGGAACATATTAACGTCATGAGGACCAGATGCTTGATGGTCAGAAGAAGGAGCGAAATGTTTCAAAAATGGGTCACGAAAGCGATAAATCATGGATGCGTGGACGAGGAGTGAAGGTTCTTTAAGGGTTGATCCGGTACCGCTTTTGAAACGATGCTACGACTGACGCAAACTTTTGCAAACCCGTTTATTATGAGCAGTTTTAGAAGATAAGCATGTTAGTCTGGTGGCTAGTCTGAGCGAAGACGCCGCTTTAGAGATAAAATACACGCAGAGTAATTGATACTGCTCAGTAATTCAAGTGAATCACACGTAACCATCTTTTGTATCTTCATCTTTCAATTGTACTGGTCCGACCCCCCTACCCTGACCCCCCTCCCCAGGGTCCAGAACCTAAGAAGCTCACTCAGTATGTCAAGATACCAAAGATTGTTCAACTCAATGTATCATAAAAAAACGTTTTTCGTGGTCAGTTGTTGATCAAATTGAAAGTGTTACCTCTCGTGCAAAATGTTACCTTCGAACACTAGTTCAATTATCAGTAAAAGTAGTAGAAGTAGTAGAAAAATTAAAATTTGTAGTGGAATTAGTAGTAAAAGTAGAAGTAGTAGTTGAATAAGTATTAAATGTAGAAGTAGTACAAAATGAACATTTGTAGTGAAATAAGTAGTATAAGTATAAGTAGTACTTGAATAAGTATTAAATGTAGAAGTAGTAGAACATTAAACATTTGTAGTGGAATTAGTAGTAAAAGTAGAAATAGTAGTTGAATAAGTATTAAATGTAGAAGTAGTAGAAAATGAAAATTTGTAGTGGAATTAGTAGTAAAAGTATAAGTAGTACTTGAATAAGTATTAAATGTAGAAGTAGTAGAACATTAAACATTTGTAGTGGAATTAGTAGTAAAAGTAGAAATAGTAGTTGAATAAGTATTAAATGTAGAAGTAGTAGAGAATGAAAATTTGTAGTGAAATAAGTAGTAGAAGTAGAAGTAGTACTTGAATAAGTATTAAATGTAGAAGTAGTAGAAAATGAAAATTTGTAGTGGAATTAGTAGTATAAGTATAAGTAGTACTTGAATAAGTATTAAATGTAGAAGTAGTACAAAATGAACATTTGTAGTGAAATAAGTAGTATAAGTATAAGTAGTACTTGAATAAGTATTAAATGTAGAAGTAGTAGAACATTAAACATTTGTAGTGGAATTAGTAGTAAAAGTAGAAATAGTAGTTGAATAAGTATTAAATGTAGAAGTAGTAGAAAATGAAAATTTGTAGTGGAATTAGTAGTAAAAGTAGAAGTAGTAGTTGAATAAGTATTAAATGTAGAAGTAGTAGAACATTAAACATTTGTAGTGGAATAAGTAGTAAAAGTAGAAATAGTAGTTGAATAAGTATTAAATGTAGAAGTAGTAGAAAATTAAAATTTGTAGTGGAATTAGTAGTAAAAGTAGTAGTAGAAGTAGTATTAGTAGTAGAAGTAGTAGTGGAAGTAGTAGTGGAATTAGTAGTAAAACTATAAGTAGTAGGTCAATGTTGAAGGAGTTGAAACATGAGTTTTCCCATTCAAGTGAATGGGGGGAAAAAAGGGTAGAAAAAGAGGAATAGAAGAAAGATTTGAAGAGATAAAAGAAAGATAGAACATAGACTTTCAGGAAAGAGCTGATTTGATAAAAGTTTGAACGGGTTAAATGGGATAAAACATTTTTTCTAAGGCAGCGTAAACGGAGCCAGAAGACGCCACAGAAATTCCAAATAGGTCTAATTTTAATTACATTTAAACCCAATTTATCAGGTATTAAATAGGAATAATTATGAAGACAATACTGATATTTCAGCTATTAATACATATAATCATTCATTCTAAATAATTGATGACTTGAGATCATTATGTTGAGTGTGAAATATTAACGTCTTCAATAATAGATGTTGTTCGGATCACGTGTGAAGGAGGAACTAAAAGGAACAAAATGTCTTGAGACCGAAGCAGACGTCGGTCCGGAGATGACAGGAATAGGTTGGAACTCGTGGATACAGTCGAGTGTGTTTGAACTTTGTTTTACTGTGTTTGAACTTTGTTTAATCTTTGTTCTTTTGTTTGGTATTTGTTCTTTAGTTTGAACTTTGTTTTACTTTGTTTGAACTTTGTTTAATCTTTGTTCTTTTGTTTGGTATTTGTTCTTTAGTTTGACTTTGTTTTACTGTGTTTGAACTTTGTTTAATCTTTGTTCTTTTGTTTGGTATTTGTTCTTTAGTTTGAACTTTGTTTACTGTTTTGAATTTGTTTAATCTTTGTTCTTTTGTTTGGTATTTGTTCTTTTGTTTGGTATTTGTTCTTTAGTTTGAACTTTGTTTTACTGTGTTTGAACTTTGTTTAATCTTTGTTCTTTTGTTTGGTATTTGTTCTTTAGTTTGAACTTTGTTTTACTGTGTTTGAACTTTGTTTAATCTTTGTTCTTTTGTTTGGTATTTGTTCTTTAGTTTGAACTTTGTTTTACTGTGTTTGAACTTTGTTTAATCTTTGTTCTTTTGTTTGGTATTTGTTCTTTAGTTTGAACTTTGTTTTACTTGTTTGAACTTTGTTTTTTTTGTTCTTTTGTTTGGTATTTGTTCTTGTTTGAACTTTGTTTGAACTTTGTTTTACTGTGTTTGAACTTTGTTTAATCTTTATTCTTTTGTTTGGTATTTGTTCTTTAGTTTGAACTTTGTTTGAACTTTGTTTAATCTTTGTTCTTTTGTTTGGTATTTGTTCTTTAGTTTGACTTTGTTTTACTGTGTTTGAACTTTGTTTAATCTTTGTTCTTTTGTTTGGTATTTGTTCTTTAGTTTGAACTTTGTTTTACTGTGTTTGAACTTTGTTTAATCTTTGTTCTTTTGTTTGGTATTTGTTCTTTAGTTTGAACTTTGTTTGAACTTTGTTTTACTGTGTTTGAACTTTGTTTAATCTTTGTTCTTTTGTTTGGTATTTGTTCTTTAGTTTGAACTTTGTTTTACTGTGTTTGAACTTTGTTTAATCTTTGTTCTTTTGTTTGGTATTTGTTCTTTTGTTTGGTATTTGTTTTACTGTGTTTGAACTTTGTTTAATCTTTGTTCTTTTGTTTGGTATTTGTTCTTTAGTTTGAACTTTGTTTGAACTTTGTTTTACTGTGTTTGAACTTTGTTTAATCTTTGTTCTTTTGTTTGGTATTTGTTCTTTAGTTTGAACTTTGTTTTACTGTGTTTGAACTTTGTTTAATCTTTGTTCTTTTGTTTGGTATTTGTTCTTTTGTTTGGTATTTGTTTTTACTGTGTTTGAACTTTGTTTATATCTTTGTTCTTTTGTTTGGTATTTGTTCTTTAGTTTGAACTTTGTTTGAACTTTGTTTTACTGTGTTTGAACTTTGTTTAATCTTTGTTCTTTTGTTTACCCTTTGAGATTTTGTTTGGTATTTGTTTTTCATTTGCACTTTGTTCTTGTTCGTGGTACGTTGGTACTCGTGGACTCCAGGGATAGAGTCGAGTGTTTGCTACGCTGCGTATGAAACGTTCTAATAAAAGAGAGATTCTCCGGAACCGAAGCACTTTGTTCTGTGAATCGTTCTCCAGCACCTGCTCGCCGGCGAAGCCTCAAACCGTGTTGACACTCGAGCGGCGAAGAGACGCTGCGATCCTCTCTATATGTTGATGAATACAGAAGAGACTCGAGTCGAGAGCGACTCTCTGTTCACGTCCTCAAAATGTTCCGGGAGGGAATAAAACAAGCACCAGAACCCGGGTCCGCCATCGATGGAGAGCAAGGTTCTGAGGGGATGAATGAAAGGATGGAGGGTTCTCATGCTTGAACGAGGCTTTATGGCTTTCAACGGCATCTGCATAATAGTATGCATCTCATGCCGCGCGAGCACACAGCGCCGCCACGGATGATCAGCACTTATCTCCAAACTGCACCGTAAAGATAAGAGAAGTACATGCCAATAGACGAGACCCCCCTCCGCCCCCCCACACCCTCCAGCTGCTTGATGGCGAGGCCCGGGATCTGAGCTGTAATTGGAGTGCCGGCTTTATGGAGGCTCGTTTATTCACGGAGCCTGTATTCCCCCCTTTTTAGTATGCGTGGAAAAGTCATAATCCCGGATCGTAAAAGTTGTTTTGGATGCATAAAAGACGTCGTATACTTTCTAATCATCCTTCGTCTCGTGCTGCCCTTGAGAGGAGGAACTGGAGGAACCCGTCGGAGGAGTCGGTCGACGCCGGGGGGGGGGGGGGGTTTGGCCTGGATTATGAGAACTCTGAACAAACCTCTTTAACTCTGTTAGGATCATGTGATCCGTGTTACCTTCATGACATGAACATCACCGTGAGTCAGAACCAGTCTTGGAACGTTTTCAAAATAAATGGTTTGATGTTGGATGATCTGAAAATGGTTGAATCATGTGATCTTGATGAATGGTTTTGGTTGGTGGTTTAGGAAGAAAACGTCGCAAATTTTTTTTTTAAATTGGTCAAATAATCAATTTGTATAATTTTGTGTTTATAAATGATCATATTTTTTACTTTATTGGTTAACTGTTGATGAAGTTTATATAGAAACATGCGACTAGTTTATCCTTACAGTAGAGTAAAGTAAAAATATTATTTTCCCCTACGGAATAAACTTTGCACTTTGTTCTTTTTTTGATCTTTGTATTTTTGTTTGAACGTGATTCTGTTGTTTGAACGTTATTCTTTTTTTTGCACTTTGTTTGATATTTGTTATTTTGTTTACCCTTTGAGATTTTGTTTGGCATTTGTTTTCGTTTGCTCTTTGTTCTTGTTCTTGCTTTTAAGAAACTGCTGTATCTTCTATCATCTGCTGTGAACTGAAAACATAATTTCCTGAAGATCTCCAGAAGGATTAATGAAGTCAATCTCATATTATTCATGACACAGATTTGAGAAACAAACACACAAATGAAATATATTTCTGTCCTTCATCAATGTTATTAATTACAAACATTAAGAGATGAACAAAAATAATGTCTAACTGTGTCTTTTTCTTAATTAAGACTTTAAAAAATGTATATTTTAATCAATATTTGTTACTTGCGGCGTCTGAGTTCATCAAATAAATCATAAAATAAAAGTGGATCTTGATGTAATTTAAGTTTTTCTTTACGTTGCTAGAGGCTCAGGTTGTGTTGTTTCATTCTTGGCTCCAGAAGATCTGCTGATGTTCAAACCTGTGTCAGGATCAGGTTGTTGACGTGATCCAAGGTTGTTTTGAAAAAACAACCTAAAACTTCAATGATTTCCTGATGCTAGGGAATAAAAATGGGAAATTCAAATCTGGATTTTTTTTTTAAACAACCAGCCCTTTAACCAGGGTCAAGGTGACCCTAGGCCCAAAAACAAATGTGTTCGTGGTATCCCTTGTGTTATCTCTTCAAGGTCAAGGTCAACAACCTACCTAGCTTCATGAATACATATTTAGTGGTTGACCCAGCGATAAAACAAGGGATATCACAAATACATTTGTCTGTGGTATCCCTTGTGTTTTCTATGGGTCACTCTGACCCAGTGACCCAGTGACCCATTTTCCCTTTTGTGCCTCTGATCACCTAGACCCGCTTTAAATACGACAACATGATGGATGTAAACTAGTAGCATCGTGAAGAACAACAAGTCAGGATTTCAAGTTGAACTTTCCTTTTTGTATTATTTTGAGACAAAACACAAATAAACATGCACTTGTGTCAATGATTAGTTTTTATTTTTTAGTTCATATAAAGTTATACAGTAAATAAACATTGTCTCTATCATTTGTGTTTGTTGTTCCAATGGTTTATTTCATGGAAACAAAATCATGTTTTTATTGTACTTTACTTTCCTGTAAAAAGCTGAATTAACTTTTTCAACGTAAGAGTTGAACAAATAAAGAGTTTCCTCTTTATTTGTTAATAAATGAAAATATTTTCACCAAATCATACAAATAAACTTGAATATGTTACATTTTCAAAAAAGTTTTTTTAATCAAAGTTATACACATCCTACTGAAAAACAAGTTATTTTGTTTTTGTTTGCCAATAAATAGATGTTTCAGGTCAGTCCAGGGTTAGCATAATAATTTATAATCAACCCGCGTATGATCTCAAGGGTCAAGGTGACCCGGAGGCCCCGGACACAAAAGTTATTTTGGTATCCCTTGTTTTGTCTCTGCGTCAAAATGTTGTGTTTTCGGGCCTCCGGGTCCCCATGACCCAGAGATAACACAAGGGTTAAATCTGTATAACACTCAACTGAACTAATACAACTACTTGCAAAAACTCCAACGATACATTCAATTAAAGCCAACATTTACATTTTCTGTCTACTTGAGATGAAAATTTTAGTTTCCATCAGATGACCTTTGAATATCTGATATTAAGTGAAACCCAAGGGTGGTTTTAGTGGGTCGTACGGAACCGTTTCCAGGGATCATGCGAGGGCAGCGAAGCATAAGCGGACGCAGCATCAAACAAACAGTGGATTCAGATTTAACTACTGAACACATTTCTCTGCTTGAATTGTATCTTCAGGCAACATCTACTGTAAAGACTGTACGTGGAGCGCAGAAGACGGACGGCGCAGCACTTTTTATTTTTCATATTGATGAATTTATTCCATCTGGAAACAAACGCCGACGGGAGCCGGAGATGAATCTTCTTTTCATTGCTTAACTGGGTTACTTTTAATTCCGGCAAGACGCCGTAAATCTTCTCGACTGCTAAAATATTCTCCGTCTGCGTGTTTGTTCTCCTGAACACAAGGAAAAATATACTTTATATTAAAGACTAAACACTTTGGGTTATTGTGGAACCTTTTCTACCTCCTGGATGTATCTTATGTTTATCATCTTTTATCTACTATAACCTTCTTTTTTGTTTACGTTTGGATTATTTTTGTTTTAAGGATTTGTATAATTTAAACTTTTTAATTATTACTTTTCATAATGTGTTTGTTAGAAGATGGTTTGCTCTTTAAAGAAAAAAATCATTAGTTAAAGCCTGTTCGATCTAAACTTATAAAACAATTTTATTTAAATTCAATTAATTTTTAATTTTTTTTTTTTTTTAATGAATGATATGTGTTTATTTTACTTTTTATAAACTGTATTTTCTTATATACATTTATTTCCACAAACATTCACAGCATTTGGTTCATTTAGTGTTTTGAAATATGTTTTTATTTTTATATTTTTTCATTATCACCTCGTTTTCAACTAATTATTTCTTGTAGGGTTTTGTTAGATTTTGTTTGGTAAATTATCAATTGTATTATTTTAATGTATTTATTTTTATTAGTTTATCCATTTTTTTTATCATGTATATTATTCTTCTTTTGAATTATTTACATGTATTTGTTTTATTTTATCTTTACATCTGTCAATTTAAATCATTACATTTTTTCTTAAAATCTCTCTTTTGTTTTGTTTTTATAAATCTAAATTACAATTTTATGTTTTGCTTCATCAGTTATTGCTGGTTCTCTTACATTTTGATCCACAATTGTAGACGTTTTTTTGTCATCATTAATAAATAAAAAAAATAAAAAAACATAAACAGAATAACTCCTTGTATCATCTCAGGGTCAATGTGACCCGAAGGCCCGAAAACGAACGTGTATCCCTTGTGTTCTGGCCTCTGGGTCACATTGACCCTGAGATAATACAAGGGTTAGGAACTGAAAAAGGTGGTTGAAGATTCTTGACGTTTCTCACAATAAATAAAGACACGTTTCTAGTCGTCTCTGACTTTGTACTTCATTAGAAGAACCTCCAGGTGGACCTGGTCCATGTCTTCGCTCAGATGGTTTCTCTCAGTCTTCACTAGTGTCTGATCCGTCGAGTGTGTCGTTGAAGGTCCAACGATCACCTGACAAACCAGCAGCTGAAGCTCAGTGACGATGAGACTCTGGCTCTGACCCGGGATTCCTCGCAGCGCTCCTGACAGAACACGCTCATCCCCGGTGTTTGGCGAGGCCCGCGACTCACATGGGTAACGCTCCGTGAATAATGACGGAGCTTTATGAGGACCGGGCCAGGAAAGCTTCACGGCTCGGATGGCTTGTTCTGGAGTCCAGGACGTGGCGCCGCGTCTTCTTCTCCCGCCAGGCTGAATGTCACATGCTGGCGAGGCTGGCACAGCGAGGCGAGCAGCAGGCCGTGGAGCGCCGCTCGTCCACACAAATGCCATCGGAGGAGACGTGGCGGACACTTGTTGACTTATTACGAGGATCCATGAATGAAACCAGTCCAGCAGGGGGCGTTGTTGTTCATTGATCCACTGAGCTGGACCGAGCCGTGTGTGTGGAAGTGAAACCAGTGAGATCCCAGGAAACCACATGAACCTCCATCTCCACCGTGTTTAGAAGTTCCTTCAATAGATTTCAAGAGTTCCACTTCTACATCTTATAGCAACCAGATGGTAGTGATGTGTTTATGAAGCTTCATGAAACAGTGTCATTATCTTCAGAGTCCACTAGATGTTAGTGATGTGTTGATGAAGCTTCATGAAACAGTGTCATTATCTTCAGAGTCCACTAGATGGTAGTGATGTGTTGATGAAGCTTCATGAAACAGTGTCAAATCTTCAGAGTCCACTATAGGATAGTGGTGTGTTGATGAAGCTTCATGAAACAGTGTCTTTATCTTCAGAGTCCACTAGATGGTAGTGATGTGTTGATGAAGCTTCATGAAACGGTCTCATTATCTTCAGAGTCCACTAGAGGATAGTGGTGTGTTGATGAAGCTTCATGAAACAGTGTCATTATCTTCAGAGTCCACTAGATGGTAGTGATGTGTTGATGAAGCTTCATGAAACAGTCTCATTATCTTCAGAGTCCACTAGATGGTAGTGATGTGTTGATGAAGCTTCATGAAACAGTGTCATTATCTTCAAAGTCCACTAGATGGTAGTGATGTGTTGATGAAACTTCATGAAACAGTGTCATTATCTTCAGAGTCCACTAGATGGTAGTGATGTGTTGATGAAGCTTCATGAAACAGTGTCATCATTATCTTCAGAGTCCACTAGAGGATAGTGGTGTGTTGATGAAGCTTCATGAAACAGTGTCATTATCTTCAGAGTCCACTAGATGGTAGTGATGTGTTGATGAAGCTTCATGAAACAGTGTCATTATCTTCAGAGTCCACTAGATGGTAGTGATGTGTTGATGAAGCTTCATGAAACAGTGTCATTATCTTCAGAGTCCACTAGATGGTAGTGATGTGTTGATGAAGCTTCATGAAACAGTGTCATTATCTTCAGAGTCCACTAGATGGTAGTGATGTGTTGATGAAGCTTCATGAAACAGTCTCATTATCTTCAGAGTCCACTAGATGGTAGTGATGTGTTGATGAAGCTTCATGAAACAGTGTCAAATCTTCAGAGTCCACTAGAGGGTAGTGATGTGTTGATGAAGCTTCATGAAACAGTGTCATTATCTTCAGAGTCCACTAGATGGTAGTGATGTGTTGATGAAGCTTCATGAAACGGTCTCATTATCTTCAGAGTCCACTAGATGGTAGTGATGTGTTGATGAAGCTTCATGAAACAGTGTCATTATCTTCAGAGTCCACTAGAGGGTAGTGGTGTGTTGATGAAGCTTCATGAAACAGTATCATTATCTTCAGAGTCCACTAGATGGTAGTGATGTGTTGATGAAGCTTCATGAAACAGTGTCATTATCTTCAGAGTCCACTAGATGGTAGTGATGTGTTGATGAAGCTTTGTGAAACAGTGTCATTATCTTCAGAGTCCACTAGATGGTAGTGATGTGTTGATGAAGCTTCATGAAACAGTGTCATTATCTTCAGAGTCCACTAGATGGTAGTGATCTGTAGATGAAGCTTCATGAAACACTGTCATTATATTCAGAGTCCACTAGATGGTAGTGATGTGTTGATGAAGCTTCATGAAACAGTGTCATTATCCTAATAGTCCACTAGATGATAGTGATGTGTTGATGAAGCTTCATGAAACAGTGTCATTATCTTCAGAGTCCACTAGATGGCAGTGATGTGTTGATGAAGCTTCATGAAACAGTGTCAGCTCTAAAAGTAACAGAATAGTTAGTATAGTTAGTATATAGAATAGTTAATAGCTTCATAGAGCTTTATATAGCCTTGTTCCCATCAGCAGACCCCACTAGATGGCGCTCTAGGTTTTATTTGATCAGATATTATATCGAAACCTTGCGTTGCTTGGCAGTGTCCACTGAAAAAAAAAATAGGACAAGGCTTCATGATGTTTCACGGTGCTTCATGATGCCTCATATAGATCACTCTCTGCTCTATAATGGTTTACTATTATTTAAATAGTTTTAAAAGGCAGCGCACCAACCACTGAGCTCTAAAAATGACATTAAGTTAGTACTCGTGCTTCATGAAGCTTCATGAAGCTTCACTCGAGAACACTCTTTTCTTAATAGTTGTCGGCTTGAATCAAAAACAATTCTTTTTTTTTCTCAAGACTGCAATTTCTTAGGTTTTTTTCTTTGGCAAGACTGCCATTTAGTGAGGTCCAAAATAATGCAAAATCCTCATGAAGCTTCATGAAGCACGGTCGTAATTTTCAGAGCCGACTGCTTCATGATATTTTGCTTTGAACATCTTCAATATTAAAACACTGCGTCACATGTTAACTCCTGGCACCACTGAGCTCTGAACAATAGACCACTGTTGAATGAAGCTTCGTTCAGCGTTGTCTGCATCGTTGATGCCCAGTAGATGGCGCTCTTCACGGTATCATTTCATCATGGCTCTTTCTGTTTTATTTCACTGAATTTTAAAAACACTGCTTCATGAAGCTTCATCAGTCACGTGACTCATCTAAGAGTGAAATTAGTGTGATTTACAGACACAAAGAAGCTGTTGTTGTTTCCTCTCCAGCTCTCGGCGTCCATTCGTCCACACGTGCGGTGATTTACCGCCGGCCTCCTCAGGAGTGTAGATACGAGCTCCTCTGTGTCCGACTCCACCTGGAGTCCGAGGAAGGAAAGTAATGGAGACATAAAACATTCAGGGCGTCTGTTCCCGGCAGACGTCACATATTGTTGTTGACGATTTCACACGTCGATGGACCATATTTCAATTCACGGCTCATAATTACTGGCCGTCTTTATAGCAGCCGCTGTAATAACGCGGGGCTGCGATGATCTGATGGAAGGATTCATTAGTATGAGGAAGAAGCCTCGCGTCAGCGCCGACACAAATCTACTGTGATGTCGCTTTTATTCTTCTGCTCACGTCAGTCCTCGTGCGCCATGTTTGTCAAAGAGAGTAGGAACGCTGTTAGTTTTTGTTACAACAATTGTTTGAAAAAACAATAAAATACTGTTTTAATGTGATTTTTTTACTTCGGTATATTGAAACTCAATGACTCCTTAGAACACTGGCTTTATTTATTCATTGTTTTTTTCTCATTAAAGCTTTTAGGGAACCATTCCACAGTTCATACTGTTATATATATACTGTTATATATATATATTTATATGTATATATATATATATATATATAGATATATTATATCACACTGAGATGTTTGTCTATAGATTTTCTTTTTTACAATTTCACTATAAGATGTATCTTTAAATCCATATTTATAAAATTACTCAATTTGTGTGACGTGGCAGCAGCAACACTGAAACTTTGCAATAAATAATCAATTGTTTTAAGCAACACAGAAGATCATTTGATTGACAAACACAGCAAAACAATGATACATCTGTGAATATGATTTTCTTCATCTTTGCTCAAGCTGCAATCTTAGCCAAACAGGAAGTAGCAGAATGACGCACAAACAGCAAGTTGCCAAGTGTTGCCGGATTAGACTTAGACTTAGACTTAGACTTAGACTTAGACTTGGACTTGGACTTGGACTTGGACTTGGACTTGGACTTGGACTTGGACTTGGACTTGGACTTGGACTTGGACTTGGACTTAGACTTAGACTTAGACTTAGACTAAGACTTAGACTTAGACTTAAACTTAGACTTGGACTTAGACTTAGACTTAGACTTAGACTTGGACTTGGACTTGGACTTGGACTTGGACTTGGACTTGGACTTGGACTTAGACTTAGACTTAGACTTAGACTTAGACTAAGACTTAGACTTAGACTTAGACTTAGACTTGGACTTAGACTTAGACTTAGACTTAGACTTGGACTTGGACTTGGACTTGGACTTGGACTTGGACTTGTCATTGCACTTAGACAAAGACTTAGGCCTCAGACAGTAGACTTAGACTGTGCTTAGCCTTAGACTCAAAAATGATCGACTAAACTTCTGACTTAACGAACAGGAAGTAGACTTGAAATGTCCTAAGAAGACTCCTTGAAATGGGGAAACCCCCCCAAAAAAGAAAAAACCAAAAAGCCCCAAGAAGCAAAAACCAACCGAAGAAGAAAAAAAAGAATTCAGTCCAGTCGAGAAGAAGAGGAAAGTAGCGCCAACAGGAAGTAGAACCTTAACCTTAAACTTGTTTTCGTGCCTCCGGGTCACCTTGACCCAGAGAAACCACAAGGGTTAAGAGGTCAATGTCACTCGATGAAGAAGAAGCCGATCGCAGACCAGATAGGAAGAGATGCGGAGATGGCCAGCAGGAAGAAACCAGGTATTGCGAAAGTAGGAAGTAGCTAAATGTTGACTGAACAGGAAGTGGATGAAGCAGAACCTGTCAGGACGGGTTGGAAAGTAACCACAACAGGAAGTAACAAAGTGCAGCTGGAGAAAGTCGTGATGAACAGGAAACAGTCGCACTAAAATGCTGATTCTCGCCCTAACAGGAAGTAGCCAAGTGTTGCCTCAACATGTTAAATATCACCCGAAGAAGAACAAACCAAACGCCGACCAAACGGGAAAGTAGTTCCGACCAGGAAGAAGCCAAAGAGTGCTTCGTTGAACAGAAGGTACTGTGATTTTACACGAACAGGAAGTGGCCCTGAAGGAGTCGCAGTTTTTAAAATAACCAGAGGTGACGTCTCTCCAGGGAAGAAGAAGAGATGGAAGAAAGAGAGAAAGGAAGTCTGGGCCTCGTTGTCTCTCCATTCTAGTGGATCAACTCAATTAAAAACTGAAAAAATCAATCAAAATTATTTAAAAATAGTGAATTGACAAAATTATAATTGTCTTCAGAACATTGTATTCCAGGTTTAATCTAATACAAGGATACTTATGTAATCTGTATTAAAACTTAATCTGTCATAATAGTAAACATTGGAAGCATCATTTAATCTATTGAACTGTTGAATTAAAATGCAGGATAATTTATGTTACGATTTAATCTGTAAACAACAGTGAATTAATCCGTGGCATTAAGAGGGAAAAACAAAAGAATAAAATCTCATCAACATCATTCTTGTCGTGAAGATAGTACTTACACTGGATGACATCATCACAAAGTGTTATTATAATTCGTCCATAATCCAAACTTGTATCTGCGCCCAGAGTTATAATCTTTACAATCTAAGTAGATTATCGAGACGAGCCGAAGCTTCGTGCTGCGGAGTCTGTTTCTCGGCCTTTAATTCACGGCAAACGTCTTCCATTCTAATGTGTTCGGCGGCAGCGGCGCCGTAATAAGCAAACGTGTAAAGATGATGGAGTGCGAGGAACACTGGGGCTCGGCTGCTGATGCTGGAAAAGAGCTGATGCGGAGGCCGTGAGAGCGCGGCGATGAATATGCCCTCCGCCATTGTTGCGTTGTTGTGACCGCTCTAATGAGATCTGTGGAGAGTTGCGCCTCTCGTTTTGTTGTGCGCCCCCCAACACCCCCAACACCCCCAACGCCACCCTGACGTGGAGCGGCTCGGCTGGATGGATGCGTTTCCTGATGTTCCAGACAACGGAGCGTCATTTCTCGCCGCCTTTTTTTTCCAGGGTTTATATACAAACAACTTTTCATGGCAGTGAGAACGCAGCGTGTTTCCAAATAGGTGCTTTTACATCCTGTGGGGATGTGAGTTATTGTGTTGTGTTTCCGTGAAACGAGTCCGAACGCACATCTGCGGCGGGTCAGCCGGGAATTATTCAAAGTTTGAGGGCATCCTGGGATCGTGATGCTGCTGTTGTGTTGCTAGAGGAGGAAGAAACACCTGATCAAACGCTCTTGGATCACACGAGTCATGGAGGCAATGAAGGAAGGAAACGATGAAGGAGACGATGAAGGAGACAATGAAGGAGACGATGAAGGAGACAATGAAGGAGACGATGAAGGAGACGATGAAGGAGACGATGAAGGAGACGATGAAGGAGATGATGAAGGAGACAATGAAGGAGACTATGAAGGAGAAAATGAAGGAGACGATGAAGGAAATAGACGATGAAGGAGACAATGAAGGAGACAATGAAGGAAGTAGACGATGAAGGAGACAATGAAGGAGACAATGAAGGAGACAATGTAGGAGACGATGAAGGAGACAATGAAGGAGACGATGAAGGAGACGATGAAGGAGACAATGAAGGAAATAGACGATGAAGGAGACGATGAAGGAGACAATGAAGGAAGGAGACGATGAAGGAGACAATGAAGGAGACAATGAAGGAGACAATGTAGGAGACGATGAAGGAGACGATGAAGGAGACAATGAAGGAGACAATGAAGGAGACGATGAAGGAGACGATGAAGGAGACGATGAAGGAGATGATGAAGGAGACAATGAAGGAGACAATGAAGGAGAAAATGAAGGAGACGATGAAGGAAATAGACGATGAAGGAGACGATGAAGGAGACAATGAAGGAAGGAGACGATGAAGGAGACAATGAAGGAGACAATGAAGGAGACAATGTAGGAGACGATGAAGGAGACGATGAAGGAGACGATTAAGGAGACGATGAAGGAGACGATGAAGGAGACGATGAAGGAGACAATGAAGGAGACAATGTAGGAAGGAGACGATGAAGGAGACAATGAAGGAGACAATGAAGGAGACAATGAAGGAAGGAGACGATGAAGGAGACAATGAAGGAGACAATGAAGGAAGGAGACGATGAAGGAGACGATGAAGGAGAAAATGAAGGAGACGATGAAGGAAATAGACGATGAAGGAGACGATGAAGGAGACAATGAAGGAGACAATGAAGGAGACAATGAAGGAGACAATGAAAGAGACAATAAAGGAAGGAGACGATGAAGGAGACAATGAAGGAGACAATGAAGGAAGGAGACGATGAAGGAGACAATGAAGGAGACAATGAAGGAGACAATGAAGGAGACAATGTAGGAGACGATGAAGGAGACAATGAAGGAGACGATAAAGGAAACGATGAAGGAGACAATGAAGGAGACAATGAAGGAGACGATAAAGGAAACGATGAAGGAGACAATGAAGGAGACGATGAAGGAGACAATGAAGGAGACGATGAAGGAAATAGACGATGAAGGAGACAATGAAGGAGACAATGAAGGAGACAATGTAGGAAGGAGACGATGAAGGAGACAATGAAGGAAGGAGACGATGAAGGAGACAATGAAGGAGACAATGAAGGAAGAGAGAAGGAGACAATGAAGGAGACGATGAAGGAGAAAATGAAGGGAGAGGCGACCATGAAGGAAATAGACGATGAAGGAGACGATGAAGGAGACAATGAAGGAGACAATGAAGGAAGGAGACAAGGAAGGAGACGATAAAGGAAACGATGAAGGAGACAATGAAGGAGACAATGAAGGAAGGAGACAAGGAAGGAGACGATAAAGGAAACGATGAAGGAGACAATGAAGGAGACAATGAAGGAAGGAGACAAGGAAGGAGACGATAAAGGAAACGATGAAGGAGACAATGAAGGAGACAATGAAGGAAGGAGACAATGAAGGAAGGAGACAAGGAAGGAGACGATAAAGGAAACGATGAAGGAGACAATGAAGGAAGGAGACAATGAAGGAAGGAGACAAGGAAGGAGACGATAAAGGAAACGATGAAGGAGACAATGAAGGAGACAATGAAGGAAGGAGACAATGAAGGAAGGAGACAAGGAAGGAGACGATAAAGGAAACGATGAAGGAGACAATGAAGGAGACAATGAAGGAAGGAGACAAGGAAGCATGCAAGGATTTTCTTCCACCCTTTGGCAACAATCAATGTGTTTAATAAACATGTTTGAACTTCCACTGAAATACTGTGTTTGTGTGTCACTGATCTGTTCAAGTCGCACTGAAAAAGTTAAACACGGTAAAAAGTCTGAGCAACTCATGCCTACATTCTACCATGAATGAGGTGGTGGGGGGTGAACTGCGGCACCTTTCTGTGTGGAGTTTGTATGTTCTCCCTTGTTGCGTTGGTTTACTCCAGTTTCCTCCCACAGACCCTCTCAGGAAATCTTGCGTTTATTGGATGTGACTCAGACGTCGTTTTGTCGCCAGAAATCCATGTTCACTCGGGTTCGTTCAGTATCTCCACACATGCTGTCACCGGAGATGTGTGAACAACTTAGAAAGTTTAGTCACACGTGAAGAAGATATGTTTCTTTGATCCTGGTTTTATTCAGGTATCACCAATAAAAACCTGTCTAAAGTCTAGTTTTTAAAGGATAGTCTTCAAGAAGTGTCATCTGTAAAGGTTCCTCTGGACACCGGGGGACAGACTCTAATCCTCCTCCAGGTGCACCGACCGTCCCTCCAGACTGCAGCAGGAAACAATGCCTCGGCTTCACAGCCACGGCCTCCGAGGTCACATCCTTCCACGCTACCTGCATATTTGTTCTGGATTTAATTTTAGCGATGCCAGACCATCTGCTCGACATTTGTCGGCGACGAGGGAGCAGTGATTAATCAGTCAAAGCGTTGCTTCCAATGCTCCGGCTCATCATTTACGCTTTTCCTGTGAAAGACGTCGGTGGATGCTGCCGGTGGGTGCATCGCTCACGCTTTAATGGATCGGAACAAGGAGATGAAAACCCCAATGAGGCAAACATCATCAACAGTCGACGTGATCGAGCAACTTTATTAAAATGTTCACAGACTCCGGCGAAGGATCACGTATCACAGGATGGTCAGAAAAATAGACTCACAGGACGTCGTTTACAAGTTTAAACGAGTGTAAGTCTGAGTCCATGTTCTTAATGATTGAATTTTCTTCATGTGATTGAGTGACAAAATGCTGCTGCTTCTTCAGTGACGATGACTAGATATCTGTGGTTAAGAAAGAGCTGAGCCAGAAGACAATGCTCTTCATTGAACCTCATTTCAACAGCTTGTTTGAACAAGATTAAACACATGAGCCGAGACATCCTGGAGACACTCGGAGTAGATGCTCTGAGTCTGTAAGACATGTTTCAAACTCTGTCGCACAAGTGGCTAAACTCTCTCTAGCAGACAAACAAATCAGGAAGTAACTTTAATATTGCATTTTTATTCTTTGAGGCTCAAATTATCCCAATTTTCTAATAATTTGTCCATTTATACCTACATTTTATTTACTTAAAAACCAGTTTTACTCCTAATCTTGACAATTTCACCGGTCAAAGTATTTTCCTTTATTTTTAGCTAACCACAAAAAAAAAAGAAATTCTTGACTGGACAGATTTGGTCTCAGGGCCAGAAGTGCTGAAGTCCCTCAAGTGTCTTCTCAAGGGTATTCAGCTGGGAGGAGGCACTGGGACGGACCAAGAACAAAGCATTAAACAAAGCATCAAACAAAACAAAAAACTTGAAACTCATGTTGTTCAACTAAATTTTCACTGTCCAACTCGTCCTTCTTCTCGCCTTCTACTGTGCCAGTTAAACTTTTCACGATAAGGATAGATACTGCACTTTTTTTGGACATATTTGTAGGTGACATTTTCTTAAAATAAAAATAGACAATCTTCTATAATGGATGATGTCAGGCGGTCAAATAAAGAACGTTTGGAGCTTTTCAGGCTCAAAAGCTAGGGCCTGGTAGGTTTTTCCAGCCAACTCTCAAAAAAAAAAAGAAAACGCCACTTGTGACTTCCACCAGGTTTGTAAAAAGTAGTTTTTACGTATTGTTCTCCCATAATGCTTTGCCGCCCAGCCAACCAAACTCAGCCTGCGATAACTTTTGTTAAAGGAAAGTAGACGTTGAATTTAAACACAGTATCGTATCGACGCGTCAGCCATCACTGAATACAGCAGTCTGTGGAAATATTGTAGAAAGTTCTGTAGTTAAAGTTGATTCTTACTTTTTGCGTGACTTTCTCTGCCGTTCATCACAAGGACTCCACGTGTTACGATGACATTTTTAATCACACGTTCTGCCTCTAAGACCCGGAGCGTTTGATATCAGCGGCATCATTACACGAGCCCGAGTCAATCACTCAACCTCCGCCCTGCTCGCCGTGATCCATCCCTGCAGAACTTCCATTCTGTGTGTTTTAATCAGCCCATTCTTCAGATGAAGAGAGGTGGGGGAATGGAAAACCAAGACTTTCATATTCGGAACTCAATTAAGAGGTCCCAACAGGGCCCTTTAATGGCTTATGAGGAAAGCTGTGATGAAAGAGACAGAGGTTATAAATATTTCAGGTAATTTTGTTATCTATTCATCTCGTCCTCCATATCTAGTCAGTGATCCGTCTCATTATCTCGCAGCCGGATTGTTTTACTCTCTGGCTCGCGCCTTGTTCTCGTGTCTCTTTGTTTCTCGGCCTTTGTCTCCATGTGTCGGTCGATATCTGCATCTTTAATTACGGGTCAGCGTCATTATTAATTCATGCTATTCATTCCACAAACAAAAGATATATAAACACACGACCATAAACAAACACTGACTCAGCGGCTCTTTAACCCATGAGTCACTAACCTGCTCTTCAGTTCAGTAACTGCAGGATAAAATCGATGTTTTTCATTATAAATCTTCATATTTTTAGTGGAGTTGACGTCCATCATTGGTTCTCTTCAGAGCATTAATAACCAAGTTAGCTTTGGATAATTGGTGGATTTATGGAGCTGATGATTGACACCTGTCACAGGACGTCTCTTGTTCGCGAGACACTTCACCTCAACCATGTTTTTCTTCCCTGATCCAGTACTTCCATGGACCTACATCCAATAATTCTCTTTTTTACACGGTCCTGTTTCCACCAGCACCAGCGCAGTGCCCCGACTAACTGGGATGATTTGCAACCAAGACTTTTTCACGCAGGTAAGGCCTGAAAGGAGCAGAGCTTCAGATGAAAACCATGATAATGTCCTGTTGATCTATTTATCTATTTGGTGTTTTATTTGCAATTATTTTGACTCAAAATATTATATTTACTATATATATCTAAAGAGTCATTTATAGTCATGTTTATATTAAAAAACAGGCTCTATTTTGGGTTTGTATGGTGGCTGGTAAGTGCAGAACAAAAGGAGAAAAGTCTTGAAACTAATCTACAAACTTTGAAAGAAATATTGAAAATATAAAAGGCAAATTTACAACTACATTTCAGCGTCTTCGTCTTTTTCTTTCACTAGTATGTTAATGTGTTTTAGTTATTTGGAGCAGTGGTGAGCGCCATCGCCCTCACAGCAAGAAGGTTGCTGGTTCGCTTCCAGGTCGGAAGAGGGTCAACTTGTGACCTTTCTGTGTGGAGTTTGTATGTTCTTCCCGTGGGTTTACTCCGGACACTCCGGTTTCCTCCCATAGTCCAAAAACATCCAGAGGTTGATTCAGAACTTGGAGAAATTGTCCATAGGTATGAGTGTGTGTGTGAATGGTTGTGTGTCTTTGTGTGTCCTGAGACAGGATGGCTTCCTGTCCAGGGTGTCCTCTGCCTCTTGCCCAAAGCATCTGACATAGACTCCACCCCACAAGATCATTCGCTAAAGAACCAACGCCCGAGCATCACCAGCTCTTACTCATCACTGGTCACATTTATGGTTGATTATGGTTGTCTTCAGGAGGTTTCATGTGATTTCCTAGTCACTCATCCTCCCTTAGACCTTGAACTCAAGGCTCTGATGCTGGGTCAGACTGACCCTGCTAAGAGTTCAGCACAAACTTGGACATGTTTTAGTACAATAACTCTAGATATTCCACAACAAAATGACAAAAATGTACACAAATAACTGCTCATGGAATAAAAAAAATGTGCAAAATTCAGCAATTCAGCAAAATCCAACACTTCAATGGACGATCAACAACATCATTTAAACGTAGTCGCCATGTTTCACTGACTGTTTTAAAGGATTTTCAATATTTTGATTATTCATTTCATCCCACATTTTCTTCTCGGCACCGCGGCTCGTCCTCTGCCCTGATCAGAGATGAGCTTCTAAGAGTTGTGACATCTGGAAACTGGTTCTTAACCTCGCTGTCGTGGCGTAGCTGTAGCCACTCGCTCACGTGTTCACCGGTGAGACGTCCAGCGTGATCCGGCCTCGTCCTCGGTGGCGACTCTGGACAGTGATTAAAGAGAAATTCAACAGCAGAACCCAGTGAATCAGAGGGAAAAAAAAGGGCCCAAAGCAAAGCAGCTCACTTTGGAGATCATCATTATCTCAGTAATTAGAGTCTCCTGAGAGACTATTTCTGTCTCTGTTTGAATGACTCGCGTCCGACACACGAGCGAAGATTTGATTTCTATTGGATTTGTTCAGGACGTGCAGATACAGTCGTTCTCAGAACCAGAACCTTTGCTCTCAGACCACATCTTCTGTCCACACACTCACTTTACACTCTCATATTAATGACATGAAAATCTGCCACTGGATTTTTTATACAAAGCTTGTGACCTTCAGGACTATTATGGAGGTTGAATCTCTCACAGTCAAGAAGCAGAAACTCAAAGGCTCGGTTATTATTCACACTGAGGGAAAATCTGAAGTGAGTTCAGTTGAGTTTAATACTTTCAAGTATCTCATTTCACAAGACCATAAACACACAGAAATCGACATTATATACGAACAGAAAAACACAACCGACATCGCGCAAAAGAGTACACACTAAATACTTGTTAATCATGTTATAATGTTATATTGTTTTTCTTTGTATATGTACATGTTGATGTCATATTAGTCTTGCTTTGGTGGAGTCTAACTCTTTTGTTTCACTGAAGCCATCGCATTTTAAAGGATCGTAGCGGAACTCTAACCCCAGACCCTACAACAAAGACATTCCGTCCACTGACTGATGAGACTTTCACATGAAATACACAAAAAACATAAGGATCTTCACCCAGTTAACACTGGTTTATAATTTATCAACATGGAATATCGGCAAAAACAATGCTTTCAAACGAGTTTGTCACTAAAAGCTTAAGATTAGCATCCAGTGTTTCGCAATATTAATGACAAATTATAGTCGTTAATAACTCACATTTGTATCCCGAGTTTGTTTTGCTTGGCATTTTCTTCATACTAATGCAATGCTTCTTGGGAAATCCATCATACCCCTCTGCTTCAAGTGTGCCTCAGACCTCCCTAGCTTTCAAGGGCTAGCTGACCCTTTGTCTTGGCCCTCCCCCTTCATCCAACACTAGGAATTGGGACACCCTTATGTTTCGCGTGTACACTTGAGACTGATCAGAAATCCAAAGAACATGGAAGGACATGTTTCGCATGTTAAGGGCAAATGGTTAAAAAAATATCTTATATTTATTAATTCATCCATTGCCACCGCTTGATCTATTATGGGGGTTTCAAGGGGGCATTGTGTGAGAGGTGAGGGACACCCTGGACAGAACACTAGTCTGTCTCAAGACACACAAAGACACACAACCATTCACTCCTACTTATGTTTCAACCTCTATGTTTTGGACTGTGGGAAGAAACCGGAGTGCCCGGAGTAAACCCACCCTCGGTGAGAACATACAAACTCCACACAGAAAGATAACAACTCGGCTCCCTCCAGACCTAGAAGTGAACCGACAACCTTCTTTCTACGACCCAATCACGCTAACCCCTGCACCACCCTTTCCCATTTTATCAAATTAAATGCCATTATTCCCGTCCCTTCTATTTCCTGAGGCCCTTCATCGCCACCGGGGTCAGGGCACCACTTTGAAAACCACTGGTGTAAGTAACAGACACTCTCGGTGTAATGTACTATGATATGTGGATATCTGTACATTTCAATCCAAACCACGAGGTCGGTGAAAACCAGAGAACACGTCAAGACAATTAAAGAACATTTGCATAATATCTCACTCTCCATCTGATGCTGCCTGTGTGTCCAACCTCTGAGTCAGAATTCTATTTACAGGTTAATAAAACCCCGACGTCTTCATGGAAATCGGCTAGACGGGATAGAAAAGTAATCTACAAAGGCCATGGTGTGTAAAATTGGATTTCCCTACAGGAGCCTCGGCGAGGAACACTTGTCGACGGCGGCGGATGCACGGCCGTTTGTTTTGCTTCTTTAATGCGGGAGAGGGAGAGTGTGTGTGCCCGCTAAGAATAATGGTCTCATACATCTGCATGTATTGTTCAGGGATCCTGGTCCCACCCGGTGCGCCGGGGTCTGACTCAGCATTTTCCCGGAGATTGTAAATAGGGACGTTATTGGTGAACAATTGAGGCTCAAACAAATCTATTGTGAATGTGTGACACGGGCGCTGTGATCCGTTATCAGATCCTTTAGATTGAGTCGTTTTAAGGATGTTTATCCATCACTGCAGTCTCTGGTCTCATCACATCAGGCTCTTCACGTGGTCCAGAGCTGAGGTTGTAAATTTCCAGACTCTGACTAGTTACAGGAGGATGCTGGGTAGTTACGAGGAACAAGTCTTATTCAAGTGATAAACATCTTCTACGTCTTCTCGGACCAGGGCCCGGCGAAATACTTTTGTGTGGCACGCTGGAAGGTAGACCCAATATCAAGGAAGGCTCCCGGTTCCCGAATATATATTTGTTTGCAGAAGGTAATACAGCATTCTGAGAACATTAATTACACATCGACATTAAAAACAAACGTCTATCAGCAGGATTAAGAGTACAAGAGAACAATAAAATCCTTAACTAGCAGAGGCTTCACAAACGTACAAGAGTAGAGTAGATAAATGTTCACGTTGATATAGTGTTGTCAGTGTTTAAGATAAGCTAAAGAATATATTACACAGAGACTTACAATGGGCATGTGTCTTTAAGAAGCTTTTAAGTGCAACAATCTTCTTAGGAACATATCAAGAAAATAGATGGAGTTGAACACAGAGGGTTGACCTTATAAAGGAAATACCAAATTCCACTAAGAGCTTCTTACAGAGCTTGTTTTTCTTGATCTTAAGGTTCGTCAAAGATACAGTTAAGAACATGTCTTTGAAACAACCATATCTTAGCACTGCTTCTTAGCCAAACCCTTCTTAAGGGCCTTCTTACGTCCTTAAGAACGATCATGTCTGGATAACAAGACAAATAAGAGTCAAAGTGAGTTTAGTAAATCTACAACTTTTGAACCTTAAACCAAGATGGTGTGATTGAGTGACTATTGAAGCTTCATGATACAGCTGTGTAGTGAAGACACTGTATCATGATTAAGTGTCGTTGTTTTGAAAGACCACTAGATGTCACTCTAAGTTTGTAAATGACCTAAGGTTTCATTGAATTAGTAGATCAGAACCAAAGATTTTAACGCTAAGAGAGACATTGACTCTCCTTTCGAAAATGGGTTGCTGTATCACGAGGCCTCATCAACACATCACTGGGAGACAGTAGTCTAGGAAATGTTCTGAGGCTTCATTTCAAATGTTGTTTACAGCCAGAGATGATCCAGCTCCAGTTCCACCTGATGGACTCTGAAGCTTCATGAAGCTTTATGAGACACTTCTCTGGACCAGTTGATGGACAGACTCTTGACGGGTGAATACGTGCGACTAGGATTCATTGAAGCCAGGTTTCCTTGGATCAGTAGATTAGAGACAACGTTTACAAACCAGAAAGTGAAATCTAGTGGCCTTTCAAAATAAATACACTGAATCATGTTCTTGGGTTTTAACCCTGGAAACTGCTGGTTACGGTGGATATTGACCGCTTCAGTGTTCCGGTGACAGAACTTCATCAGTTGAATTTGATCATTTATTCCAACATTGCAGGAGTATGCAAAATAATTAGGATGAAAATGGAAATAAAATGAGTATGTTTCTGTAATAAGAGAACAAAGCAAGGCTACATTTGCAAAATTACAATAACAAATACAAAAATAACACAAATAAACCTGTCAAACAAACATGTCCTCCGCTCAACTATCACCAAACTATGATAAGACATGTGAAGAGACATTGCAACGCAAACTACAACTTTACATGGAACTTTGGTTAATTTGCATCTTCACTGTGTTTACTCGGATGTTATAGTTTATCAACATGGAATATCACCAATACAAATGTTTTCACACGAGTTTCATGAACAGTCACTAAAACCTAAAGTTTAGCATCGAGTGTTGTACAATATTAATGACAAATTATAGTCGTTAAATACTCAAATTTTTGTCCCGAGGTCATTTTTTTTGCCATTTTCGTTATAATAGTAATGCGGTGCTTCTCGGACACAGAGTTGTAACTTCGGCTACTTACTCGTCGACACAACTGATGACAACGAAGCAAGAGAAAGACAACGACATAAACAACACAAACAGATGTTACATCGTCTCCGACTTCTCTCCGCCGCTGCTGGGATCGAAACGAGCGACGTGACTCCGGCTGAATTCACGAGGACGTCTACGTCGGTAACTTCTGTGAGACTCCAAACAGTATATAAATTAAATAACCCAGAGAGTTATTGTCAACATTGATATAGTGTCTTCACTACACAGCTGTATGGAGAACCCATCAGTGGCCATCACCACTCAAAACTGTTAGATTAAAATTATTATACACTATACGTATACGCCATACTTAAATTAACGCTAAAAGATAATCAAAATATAAAGTATAAATTACTCGCCTCATCTAAGAGTTTAAATGTTTGAATACACATTCACAATCAACATTCCACTCAGAGTGATTCACTGTCTCAAGACAAGCTTGAAACAGAATTAGAGATATGACACCGGTTATTTAAAAACGTCTGTTTGTCTGCCAATCACACCTTGGGTTGTGGATCAAAGAACGAAGCGGGACACATCCGGGAGGGAGGGACTAGGAGATGGAAACCCCCACCCAAGAACATTTCAAAGAGTAGAAAAGGAAACCAATTAGGAAGTACTCTCCACAGGGGATCATGGCACAGGGAGCCTGAAGGAACCAATATGGCGATAGGGGGACGACCACTCGGCTCGGAAATTTGCCTTAAATATAGCAATGTTTCTACAGTTGGAGACCTTTTCTCCCGAGGCTATTGACCTGTACAGTCGCTGGGAGAAAGTGCGTACGATCGATCGTAAAGCTTGTATTTAGTTTGACTTGAACAAATAAACGACCCGTGACACTCACACATTGACAATTTTTCTCCACAAAGCTAAGTATTAATACCCAGGAACAGGAAGTGACGGCGTGTTGGAGCGAGTGTTTTGACCGTTTTAAAACCAGAGTTGTTCAGCAAAGAGTGGCTTCTAGTGGAACAATGGAAAGGTTGACGCTTCATGAAGCTTCACTAACCAATCTCTACTCATCAACCTTTGACATGGCAGGATAAATAATGCATTTGATAGTAAATACAGAAGATTTTTTGAATTAATTTGATCAAAAATTAAGAATCAAACATCATGAAAGATCCTCCTACGACGTGTTTCTCTCCACAGATGTTCCACCGACGACACGACACCTGGTTTTCACCCGGAGCCGAGTCCTGCTGCTGCTCACGCGACAGAGAAGAGCTGAGAGCGAGACGACGCCGGCATCAAAGCGGTGAGACGAACACCAGAGCAGAGTCCTCGACACCGACCACACGAGTCGGGTCGTCCAACATCACAGGCTGCAGAACGAGGAGCCGGAGAACCGTGAGTGAGGCCGAGCTCCGGTCGAGAGGAGCCGCTTTGATTCCTTCCACCGTGAACTTCTGCTCCATTGTTGCCTCGGCAGCCGCGGAACACCTGCTGGAGAAGCTTTTTTACCTCATCAGACCCTTTTATTCACTTTATGATTCACTCAGAGGAGGAATCTCAGGACGACAGCGAGTCAGGAATTATGAGTATTATATTTAATCTTTTATAGTGTCAAAATAATACTTGCATATTTGTAAAGGGAATAATATTTGAGCATCTTTGAATCTTCTTACTAAATGTGTTTAGTAAATTAAATGCTGGATCCTCCAGTTCTCATGCTGTTCCTCTTATAATTGTTATGCAAAAATATCTATTAAAGCGACAAAACTTCCTGTTTCAGAACAAGAGTTTTTGTTCATGTGCCATTTTGTATATTGCATTATAGATGTTTGTTTACTTATTTTGTATTTAGCCTGAAACATCAGAGTCAGTAGATCATCAAACACAGATGTTTCTTGAAGGAGTCAGTAGATCATCAAACACAGATGTTTCTTGAAGGAGTCAGTAGATCATCAAACACAGATGTTTCTTGAAGGAGTCAGTAGATCATCAAACACAGATGTTTCTTGAAGGAGTCAGTAGATCATCAAACACAGATGTTTCTTGAAGGAGTCAGTAGATCATCAAACACAGATGTTTCTTGAAGGAGTCAGTAGATCATCAAACACAGATGTTTCTTGAAGGAGTCAGTAGATCATCAAACACAGATGTTTCTTGAAGGAGTCAGTAGATCATCAAACACAGATGTTTCTTGAAGGAGTCAGTAGATCATCAAACACAGATGTTTCTTGAAGGAGTCAGTAGATCATCAAACACAGATGTTTCTTGAAGGAGTCAGTAGATCATCAAACACAGATGTTTCTTGAAGGAGTCAGTAGATCATCAAACACAGATGTTTCTTGAAGGAGTCAGTAGATCATCAAACACAGATGTTTCTTGAAGGAGTCAGTAGATCATCAAACACAGATGTTTCTTGAAGGAGTCAGTAGATCATCAAACACAGATGTTTCTTGAAGGAGTCAGTAGATCATCAAACACAGATGTTTCTTGAAGGAGTCAGTAGATCATCAAACACAGATGTTTCTTGAAGGAGTCAGTAGATCATCAAACACAGATGTTTCTTGAAGGAGTCAGTAGATCATCAAACACAGATGTTTCTTGAAGGAGTCAGTAGATCATCAAACACTGATGTTTCTTGAAGGAGTCAGTAGATCATCAAACACAGATGTTTCTTGAAGGAGTCAGTAGATCATCAAACACTGATGTTTCTTGAAGGAGTCAGTAGATCATCAAACAACTGCAGGCGAAACAGATCCTTATTGTTTAGACACTAAATAAACTGTTACAAGAGTGTAAACGACACAAACACATGGATAATAAGAACCAGATCGTGTTGTGACATCATTTTCCTGAGTTTAGAGATTTTTCTAAGTTGAAGGAAACAGTTTTTGGTTGTAAAGCTTCACAAAGTAACAGAAGTTGAATGATTTTGTTTTTTTAATAATTTAATCAAACATCACATCATTTTTAAGTCAAGACTGACATCGACTGAGATGGAGAAACAGCTTCATCATCTTTCAAGATACTTGATGCTAACGTCTTTTATACGACCCAAAAATCAACATCTTTACAGTCGACTAAACCTACTTTAAATGCAAATAGAAAAACTGAATCATATATTAAAAAGGTTACAGGAGACACAAAAGTGAACCTCATTTATTTTTCTACTCGAAAACAAACTTTCATAAAGAACAGGTGTAAACACTGACGGTTTCCTTCCCCGTCCTCGAGCCCATTTCTATTTATTTCATAACAACATATCGATCCTGTCGTTCTTGTGTTTTAGAACTCTCCGCTGGACGCTAACTCTCCGCTGGACGCTAACTCTCCGCTGGACGCTAACTCTCCGCTGGACGCTAACTCTCCGCTGGACGCTAACTCTCCGCTGGACGCTAACTCTCCGCTGGATGCTAACTCTCCGATGGACGCTAACTCTCCGCTGGACGCTAACTCTCCGCTGGACGCTAACTCTCCGCTGGGCGCTAAACTCACGCTGGACGCTAACTCTCCGCTGGACGCTAACTCTCAGATGGACTCTAACTCTCCGCTGGACGCTAACTCTCCGCTGGACGCTAACTCTCAGATGGACGCTAACTCTCCGCTGGACGCTAACTCTCCGATGGGCGCTAACTCTCCGATGGACGCTAACTCTCAGATGGACGCTAACTCTCAGATGGACGCTAACTCTCCGCTGGACGCTAACTCTCCGCTGGACGCTAACTCTCCGATGGATGCTAACTCTCAGATGGACGCTAACTCTCCGATGGACGCTAACTCTCCGATGGACGCTAACTCTCCGCTGGACGCTAACTCTCAGATGGACGCTAACTCTCCGTCGTCGCCGAACCACGACAACACGTCTCTTCGCTGTCAGAGCCGTGAACCTCCAGAGCGCCGTTGCCTCTGTTTGACGCCGCGTTCACGGCCCGTCATAAAACATTCACGTCCCAGTCGGCCTCGGTTCTGTTCCACGCCGGAACCGGGTCGCTCTCCTGACGCGACGGCGCGCGGCTGCCCTTGTCGTGCCGCGTTTTAATCGGGCCGGCGGCGCCGGGAAGGTTATTTATCTCCGGTCGGCCACTTTCCCCGCGGCTGCGAATGGCAAAACACTTAATAGCAAACAAGTGACATCTTTTTTCAAACGACTCAACGGTGGTGTAAAAACAGAGGCGACCCGGCGCCCCCCGGGCTGTTGTTCGTGTCTCGGCGGTGACGGAGAGCATCATGTCAGAGCACCCGCAGAGGGCAAACACAGGATTAGCATGAATCAAGGCCTCCGGAAACAAGTGCGGAAACAAAGGAGGAAAGTAATCGCACGTGTGGAGGCGAGCGGGCGAGCGAGCGTGAGGGAGAAGTTTCCTATAATTGGAAAAATCAAATGTTTGATTTAAAAGTGTAATATGACAAATGACACCTCGGCCGTGCACTCGTTATGCATTAGTTCAATTATGTGAACATTTCTTTGCCGCGGAATGACTTATGTGCTTCATTAATAACCTTTTTTTTTAATAAAGTGGGATATTGCCGCGCGGGGGGAATTTTTGAAGAGGCTCCTCGCCGGCAGGTGGGTCGTTTCGCCCGCTGGTAATTGGCCGCCGCCTGGACGAGAGGATGACCCAGTTCATGATCGACTACCTGGGAGCTACAGACCGGACTCCGGTCCAGGAAATGACTCGTTTAAAAAGTGATTGTGCGATATTTAAGCAATTTTGTCAAAGCTTTCTTTCAGTAGCTTTACGGTCTGACGGCACGATCCAGTCGCTGTAGATTAGGAAGAAATATTCCAGAATAGACTGAACTGGTCCCTCCAGACACGCTGAACTAGTTCAACACTCGCTGAAACAATTGGTCCAAACTGGACTCGACAAACTAATACAAATCTGAGAATCTGACTCGGTTCATCAGGTTATCGAAGAAAAACATGGTAATAATAATAATAATAATAATAATAATAACATCAATAATGATAAGGATAATAATATTAATAATGATACTCATAATAATAACAATAATAATAATAATAATAATTCATTTTATTTTCAGAAAACTCAAGGTCATTTAACTATAAAATCACAACGTACAACAAAATCTCAGAGTACAATAAAATCCAGAGGTTGAGGATAAAAACAACATAATAAAACAAGGTGATAACAGTCGATGAAAGAGTTATGAGGGATAAGTGGTGAGTTTGAAGTAAGTTATTCCAACATATAATAGTTACAACAATAACTCGGTCTAGTGATGAGTTTGAAATAAATTTGGTGGATTAAAAAGTGCAAAAATCTACTTTCTACAAACAAAAAAGTCCCTTGATAGACTTGGTGAACTTTGATACATTTGGTCAACTAGAAAGTTATTTATTGTTTTATTAAACAGAAATTTAAGGAAAGAACAAAGCGTCCAAAAAGCATAAGAATAATGGAATCAGAAAAAAAAACCTGTTAGACTATAATACACTTTGACCATTCAGGTAGGAAATTTAGATGAAACTTTCACAGTCGGTGAAATGGTTGGTCTTAGTGAGACTTGGTAAAATGAAAGAACATAATAACACTTGACCCAGTGGGTTCACCTTGGTTTTTCAGTCCTTCTTCCATCTGTAAAGGTCACGTTTATTCCCATTAAATTAAGGAAGGGATATATGTTTCAGTCTTATGGCTGGTGGAGGATAATTCAAAGTGTTTTCAGACTGTAGAAGAACAGAGCCGTGTTAGAAGAACTCCTGGATACTGGAGAAGAAACGGTGAAGGAAAATTAATCATGACTGACGAAGTTAGCAGAAGATCAACCGAGCAGCTCAAGATGGAGAGGAGGACAGCAAAACAAGCTTCTCTGGCCATAAAGAACCATAAAGAACCATAAAGAACCGTAAAGAACCATAAAGAACCAAAGAACCATAAAGAACCATAAAGAACCATAAAGAACCATAAAGAACCATAAAGAGATGCAAACCAACACGACTTTGACAGACAGTCAGGTCTGAGAGAGACTTGAGAGTCAGTGAAGCCTCAAGTCTCTAAAAGTCAATTAGTCTCTGATAGACTTTTAAAAATTAGTTGGTGATTGTCTTTATGAAAATTTTAATTTACAAAAGTGGAATTTTGTTGTGATAAAAATATAATTTATAATGATAATAAAATATACTTCCATTGATGACTTTGCTTTGACTTGCTGAAGCAGGAAATCTGACAAAAGAAAAAACACCATTTCTTTGACGCAGTCAAGGTCAACTGGTGTGAAACATACAAAGGTTTTTTAAGACTGAACCAGACTTGCAGACTACAAAGAGTCAAACTTTTAAAACGGATCAACAACTGTCAGCAGGAGCCTGGTACGGCAACACAACTGGATCAATTCAGCTCAATCACAATATTTTAAAAAAAACATCCCTATTTGTTTTAAAACTTTTTAGTGTATTCACGGTAATTATTTTCATTGTATATTGATGATTATATCAATATTTTATTTATTATATATATATATATATATTTTATATATTTTTTATATTATGATTTTATTTATGATTGATATTTATTTTATGATTTTATGTTACTTTTTTGTATTTTCATTATAATTTAACATTATTTTATTAGGTTTTTTTTCATTCATTCATTCATTTTCTACCGTTTTATCCCTTATGGGGGTCGAGGGGAGACTGGAGTCTATCCCAGTATCATAGGGTGAGAGGCGGGGGACACCCTGGACAGGACGCCAGTACTGTCTCAGGACACACAAAGACACACAACCATTCACACACACACTCATACCTACGACAATTTCCCAATCAATCCACCTCTGTATGTTTTTGGACTGTGGGAGGAAACCGGAGTGTCCGGAGTAAACCCACTCAACACGGGGAGAACATACTGACTCCTTATAGAAAGGTCACAAGTTGGCTCGGCCTGGAAGTGAACCAGCAACCTTCTTGCTGTGAGGGCGACCGCGCTAACCACCCTGTTTGTTTTTTTTCATTATTGTTTTATTATTGCTTATATTTTCCCAATGGGGGTCAAATAAAGGTATTTCAATCAATATCAATCAATCAATCAAATCAATCAATGAAGTCATCATTGACTGAACACATGATTCTAACCTGTAAAGCATCAGATGAGTCTCATCGATAAATACAAATCTGTCTTTTTGAACATAAACATTTTGCTCTTCCATGTTATTATCCTCACGTTATTGTCGATGGACTGTTGAGTGTCGTCAATACTGCGGCGCCGATGGAGTCCATGTGTTCCTGGTCCAGAGAGTCGGATGATCCTCAGGATCTGGAAGAACAATCACGTCGTATAAATCTGAGGTAAAACATTGCGAGGGAAGAATCTCAGCGAGGCGTCTGGTTCTGATCCGTTGCCAAAGAGCGGCGTCTTCATTAAAAAGGATCCAGCAGGACGCCTGGCACAGCTTTACGAAGCAGATCTCTGTTGATTCTTCGGATCCGTCTGGTCTCAGGTGCGACTGCCGGGTCTTTCACGGCTACTGACGGAATTATGCATCGGCGCCCGAGGAGGCGGAAATTAACAAAGATCCTCGAACGAGAGCGGCTGCTTCCACCTTTGATCTCCGGAGGAAGCTCGGGTCGTACGAGTCAACACGACCCGAAAAAAGAGTCATAATTGATCAGCTCTCGTTAGATTGTAGCTCCTCTAGGGGGCAGCAACACGCCCTTCACCACCTGTAGAAGAAGAACATGTTATGCTGTAACAGTGGTTTATCTCTGATGAAATAACTTGTAAATGTATGAGTTTAGAAAAGTGACAGGATATTTATCTTGAACCCATGTTACCATCTGGATTAAGGTATCAAGTACTGTTCCATTATCTAGTGTGCTTGTCTCAAGTGTACTTACAAAAACCAGTCCTCGTTTTATTAGATCAGATTAGATTAGGTTAGATAGACTTTATTGATCCCTCTGGAGATCTGCTTCGTAAAAAATTGTCTTTCCAGTTCACAGCAGACGATAGTTTCATAAAAACTAGAACAAGAACAAAGTGCAAATAAAAGAACAAAGTGTAAAGTGCAAAGAGATAACAAAGAGCAAATATAAACATCATAGATCAAATGACAGAAACTATCTAAAAGGATACAAACATAGAAAACACTAGCTGGTGTCCTTCAAGTTGGTAAATAGAAGATCACTTGACCTTTAATACCTGGTGTGACAATCCACAGCTTGGTGGAGAGCAGGCAGAGTAGAATCCAGGTTGACATCCACAGGGTTGTTACTTTCTCCAGCTGTGGACTGAGGTTGAAGACATGCTGGAGCAGCTCAGCTGGTTCAGCAGGTGTTTAGCAGCAGCAAGTAAGTAAGTAAGTAAGTAAATAACTAAGTAAGTAGGTAAGTAAGTAAGTAAATTAGTAAGTAAGTAAGTTAGTAAGTTAGTAAGTTAGTAAGTAAGTAAGTAAGTTAGTAAGTAAGTAGGTTAATTATTAAGTAAGTACATTTGTAAGTAAGTAAGTAAGTAAGTAAGTAAGTAAGTAAGTAAGTAAGTAAGTAAGTAAGTAAGTATGTAAGTAAGTAAGTAAGTATGTAAGTAAGTATGTAAGTAAGTAAGTAAGTAAGTAAGTAAGTATGTAAGTAAGTAAGTAAGTAAGTAAGTAAGTAAGTAAGTAAGTAAGTAAGTAAGTAAGTAAGTAAGTAAGTAAGTAAGTAAGTAAGTAAGTAAGTAAGTATGTAAGTAAGTATGTAAGTAAGCAAGTAAGTAAGTAGGTAAGTAAGTAAGTAAGTATGTAAGTAAGTAAGTATGTAAGTAAGTTAGTAACTAAGTAAGTAAGTAAGTAAGTTAATTAAGTAAGTAAGTAAGTAAGTAAGTAAGTAAGTAAGTTAGTAAGTAAGGTAGTGTAAGTAAGTAAGTAAGTGAAGTAAGTAAAAGTAAGTAAGTAAGTAAGTAAGTAAGTAAGTAAGTATGTAAGTAAGTATGTAAGTAAGTAAGTAAGTAAGTAAGTATGTAAGTAAGTAAGTAAGTATGTAAGTAAGTAAGTAAGTAAGTGAGTGGTGTAAGTGAAGTAAGGTAAGTAAGTAAGTAAGTAAGTATTTAGAGTAAGTAAGTAAGTAAAGTAAATGTAAGTAAGTAAGTAAGTAAGTGAGTATGTAAGTAAGTAAGTAAGTAAGTAAGCAAGTAAGTATGTAAGTAAGTAAGTATGTAAGCATGTAAGGAATAAGTAAGTAAGTAAGTAAGTAAGTAAGTAAGTAAGTAAGTAAGTATGTAAGTAAGTAAGTAAGTAAGTAAGTAAGTAAGTAAGTAAGTAAGTAAGTAGGTAATTTAATATATATATAAACGTTAACGACCAAAATAAACATGTATAACGAGACAAAAAACACTAGTATTACACCTTCTTTACTCAAATGTACACATAGTTACAAAAGTACAGAAAAAGGAAAGAACTCATTAAAAACCTTATATTCTGTCATGAAGGGCCGCAGTGAGGCAGCAACACACCGGCTCTAAACTGACATCAATAGTGTTTACATGCAGACAAAAGGTTACTCAGCAGCAGGAAGTTGATCAATATTTCAAATGTTGTTGTGTTGTTGTGTTGACTTGTTACACAATGAAGGCGACGGAGAGCCAGTGGCGAGAACAACATGAGACTTTCAAGGATCTCATATTTTTTCATTTCCCTTTGTGTGTTGTGTACACCTGAGGCCCTGTGAGGACAGACACACACACCAGCGCCGCACACGCTACACAACACAATGACGACAATAACAACAGTGTAGAAGGAGCGAGAATATCTATGCAGTACCTTGAAGCGTGAGGTCAATACTCTTCTTATTTATTCTATCTCTTACTTTATAAAGCAGTTCCATAAACACTGTCGCACAACTTTGTGTGACTCCAGGAGCAACATGTGGTTCTGAGGCGAGACAGGAAGACGCTTCGTTCACTTGATTAGATTCTCACAGAAAACATCACGAGTGTTGAATTTGACATTTTCAAATCAAAATGTTTTGTAAATGAACGACAAACACGTTTGATTGGAAAAATAAAGTAGAAAGACGGACGACACTCTGAGGCTCCATGTGTTCAAATGTAGAAACACTGACTGTCAGGAGGATGTTTATGATCCTGGTCTCGACCCTCAGAGAGAACGTGTCACAAAGTGTGCGCCTGCATTTGTATCTATTGCTAACATGCTAACATTGTGACATGTTGCCAATCATGTGACCAGTCATGTGACCAGTCATGTGGTCAGTCATATGGTCAGTCATATGGTCAGTTATTACCAGTGATGTGACCAGTCATGTGGTCAGACATGTGGTCAGTCATGTGACCAGTCATATGGTCAGTTATTACCAGTGATGTGACCAGTCATGTGGTCAGACATGTGACCAGTCATATGGTCAGTCATATGGTCAGTTATTACCAGTGATGTGACCAGTCATGTGGTCAGACATGTGGTCAGTCATGTGACCAGTCATATGGTCAGTTATTACCAGTGATGTGACCAGTCATGTGGTCAGACATGTGGTCAGTCATGTGACCAGTCATGTGGTCAGTGATGAGACCATTCATCTGACCAGTCATGTGGTCAGTCATGTGACCAGTCATGTGGTCAGTCATGTGGTCAGTCATGTGACCAGTCATCTGACCAGTCATGTGGTCAGTCATTTGGTCAGTCATGTGGTCAGACATGTGACCAGTCATCTGACAAGTCATGTGGTCAGTCATGTGACCATTCATGTGGTCAGTCATGTGGTCAGTTATGTGACCAGTCATGTGACTAGTCATGTGACCAGTCATGTGACCAGTCATGTGGTCAGTCATATGGTCAGTCATGGACCATGTGACCAGTCATGTGACCAGTCATGTGACCAGTCATGTGGCCAGTCATGTGGCCAGTCATGTGGCCAGTCATGTGACCAGTCATGTGACCAGTCATGTGGTCATGTGACCAGTCATGTGACAGTCATGTGACCAGTCATGTGGTACCAGTCATGTGACCAGTCAGTCATGTGACCAGTCATGTGACCAGTCATGTGGCCAGTCATGTGACCAGTCATGTGGTCAGTCATGTGACCAGTCATGTGACCAGTCATGTGACCAGTCATGTGACCAGTCATGTGACCAGTCATGTGACCAGTCATGTGACCAGTCATGTGACCTGTCATGTGACCAGTCATGTGACCAGTCATGTGGTCAGTCATGTGACCAGTCATGTGACCAGTCATGTGACCAGTCATGTGACCAGTCATGTGGTCAGTCATGTGACCAGTCATGTGACCAGTCATGTGACCAGTCATGTGACCATTCATGTGACCAGTCATGTGACCAGTCATGTGACCAGTGTGACCATGTGACCAGTCATGTGACCAGTCATGTGACCAGTCATGTGACCAGTCATGTGACCAGTCATGTGGTCAGTCATGTGACCTGTCATGTGACCAGTCATGTGACCAGTCATGTGACCTGTCATGTGACCAGTCATGTGACCAGTCATGTGACCTGTCAGTCATGTGACCATCATGTCATGTGACCATCATGTGGTCAGTATGTGCCAGTCTGTGACCATTCATGTGGTCAGTCATGTGACCAGTCATGTGACCAGACATGTGACCAGTCATTTTGTGGTCAGTATGTGCCAGTATGTGACCAGTCATGTGACCAGTCATGTGGTCAGTCATGTGACCAGTCATGTGACCTGTCATGTGACCAGTCATGTGGTCAGTCATGTGACCAGTGTGCGAGGCGAGCAGCCATTACTGAGACAAACGACCGGCGCGAAAGATTCCAATGATTAATCTGGAACATTAAGTCTCAGCTCAACCTCAGAGCCGGAGCCTAAATTAGGCCAAGTGGACCTGGTGCTGGTCCCACGGCGGTCCTGAGGAAACACTGGAGTCCGAGGTTTTAATAAACGACCAGAACAAAGTCCGGATTCAAGACGGGAATGAATCCACTAAGGTTTTATAAAAGCGGCTCCAGCTCAGTGTGTCCTTGAGCAACACAGAGTTGCCGATATTTAATGATGTTCTGGTGATGTCATCAATCACATGACTTATGCATGTGTGGTTCAGAGAGACCTCGGGCTCTTGAGTCGTGACCCTCAACAGAACCACTGGAACTTTCTTCTCAGCGGTTCTGGTCCAAGTCTCTCCAGGACGACTGAGCTGTCTTTGTAAATGAAAACCAGTGAAAAAAACACTTAAATATAAGAACATTTTTATTTTTTTTAAACATCAATATATTGATATATATTCCCAAATAATACACAGCATTTTAAACATTATTAATTGCTTTGTTCTTTTTGTTTTACGATTTGAATTTTATTAATATGCTATTTTAATTTTTTTTTTTATTTTGAGTTTTAATATAATTTGTATTCATTATAGTTGTTTTTTTAATTTGTGAACTGCATGTCTTAATGTAAAGTCTATTTTTATTATTCTTATTGTTTATGAATTTTTCCTTCATATAATTGATGTTTTAACATAATGTGTTCATATTCTTCTTTTTAATATATTGTGTTTGTATGTTTATTTATTGGTATTTTTCTTGTATAGAAATAATTGATATATTAATATATTATGTGCATATGTTTAATATGTTTTCAGGAACTGCTGTGAAAACCTAAATGTGCTCATCTATCAAATCAAATCAAGTCATAATCATAATTAATACAAATATAAATATAATATAAACTTAATAATACATATAATGTAAACTTGATAACAAATAGAATATAAACTTGATAACAAATAGAATATAAACTTGATAACAAATAAAATATAAACTTGATAACAAATAGAATATAAACTTGATAACAAATAGAATATAAACTTGATAACAAATAGAATATAAATTTGATAACAAATATAATATAAACTTGATAATAAATATAATATAAACTTGATAACAAATAGAATATAAACTTGATAACAAATAGAATATAAACTTGATAACAAATAGAATATAAACTTGATAATAAATATAATATAAACCTTCATAACAAATAGAATATAAACTTGATAATAAATAGAATATAAACTTGATAACAAATAGAATATAAACTTGATAACAAATAGAATATAAACTTGATAACAAATAGAATATAAACTTGATAATAAATAGAATATAAACTTGATAACAAATATAATATAAACTTGATAACAAATAGAATATAAACTTGATAACAAATAGAATATAAACTTGATAATAAATAGAATATAAACTTAATAACAAATATAATATAAACTTGATAACAAACAGAATATAAACTTGATAACAAATAGAATATAAACTTGATAACAAATAGAATATAAACTTGATAACAAATAGAATATAAACTTGATAACAAATAGAATATAAACTTGATAACAAATAGAATATAAACTTGATAACAAATAGAATATAAACTTGATAACAAATAGAATATAAACTTGATAACAAATAGAATATAAACTTGATAACAAATAGAATATAAACTTGATAATAAACAGAATATAAACTTGATAACAAACAGAATATAAACTTGATAACAAATAGAATATAAACTTGATAACAAATAGAATATAAACTTGATAACAAATAGAATATAAACTTGATAACAAACAGAATATAAACTTGATAACAAACAGAATATAAACTTGATAACAAACAGAATATAAACTCTTGAGGGTCGGACATAAATGTGCTTCATGTTCTCGTTCAGATGTGAAGCTGCTGCACTGAGAGAGTAAAGTGTTGACGACTCAGCGTTTCTCCAGGTGAGCGTCGGACTGAAGAACATTTCCAAGGATAACGTCCACCTGAGACCCAAAACAACATCAATCCCACTCCGGAGGAGGCGGAGGAGCAGGAGGAGCAGGAGGAGCAGGAGGAGGAGGAGGAGCAGGAGGAGCAGGAGGAGCAGGAGGAGCAGGAGGAGGCGGAGGAGCAGGAGGAGGAGGAGGAGAAAGAGGAGGAGGAGGAGAAAGAGGAGGAGGAGCAGGAGGAGCAGGAGGAGCAGGAGGAGGCGGAGGAGCAGGAGGAGGCGGAGGAGCAGGAGGAGCAGGAGGAGCAGGAGGAGGCGGAGGAGCAGGAGGAGCAGGAGGAGCAGGAGGAGCAGGAGGAGCAGGAGGAGCAGGAGGAGCAGGAGGAGCAGGAGGAGCAGGAGGAGGCGGAGGAGCAGGAGGAGCAGGAGTGAGGCGGAGGTGTGGGAGTGAGCAGGAGGAGCAGGAGGAGCAGGAGGTGCAGGAGGAGCAGGAGGAGTGGGAGGAGCAGGAGGAGCAGGAGTGTGCAGGGGAGCAGGAGGAGGTGGTAGGAGCAGGAGGAGCAGGAGTGAGTGTGAGTGTGTGTAATCGCCTCATGTTTCACGGACAGACCCGGTCTTTGAACTCACCACGAGTGTGTGTGTAGGAAATGTACGTGTGTGTGTGTGAGATGAACACACTCGTGTCCTTGTGGCTCAGTAAACTTTGTGTGTGTGTGTGTGTGTGTGTGTGTGTGTGTGTGTGTGTGTGTGTGTGTGTGTGTGTGTGTGTGTGTGTGTGTGTGTGTGTGTGTGTGTGTGTGTGTGTGTGTGTGTGTGTGTGTGTGTGTGTGTGTGTGTGTGTGTAATAGTGCAAAACTTTGATATCTTGAATGATTAGATGTAATAAAGTCATTATCTTCACGACCAGGATTATTGTTGTGAGTGTTTAAGTGTTATTGTTTATGTTGAAGACTCCAGTGAAGGAAGTTTAAATACATTGGTTACAGTGATGAAGACGAACTACAGTCACATGGAAGTGTGTCGATGACATCACAACGTTGAATTTAAATGTGGATCATGTGACAACTTAGAATCACATGATCCAGTCGCTCTGGGATCTGTTGGTTTTGTCTGTTGTCACTGATTTTAGATTGAATTTAAACAACTATGAATTAAAACATGTTGAATATAGAAAATATATTTTTGTATTATTGAATTTAAACTTTCAAACTCTATGTGTAAAAAATATATATTCATTCAATTTGAAAATATGCAGATTTTTTTTTACTTCAAATTAACAATTATTTAATTTAATGAATACAAGGTTCAAAAGTTTTGGTCGCATCTGTGTTGAGTTTTAGTCAGAGGTTGAGTTTTTTAAACTTCAACAGCTGAGTCTCTACAGTGTCTTTAAAATGTAGCTTTACTTTTTTTTCTTCCCCTCTTTTATTTACTCTTCCCCTCTTTTTATTGACTCTTCCCCTCCTTTTATTTACTCTTCCCCTCTTTTTATTGACTCTTCCCCTCTTTTTATTGACTCTTCCCCTCCTTTTATTTACTCTTCCCCTCTTTTTATTGACTCTTCCCCTCTTTTTATTGACTCTTCCCCTCTTTTTATTGACTCTTCCCCTCTTTTTATTGACTCTTCCCCTCCTTTTATTTTCTCTTCCCCTCTTTTTATTTTCTCTTCCCCTCCTTTTATTTTCTCTTCCCCCTTTCATTTTCTCTTCCCCTACATTCATATTCTCATCCCCTCCTTTAATTTTCTCTTCGCCTCCTTTCATTTTCTCATCCTCTCCTTTCATATTCTCTTCCCCTCCTTTCTTTTTATCTTCCCCTCCTTTCATATTCTCTTCCCCTCCTTTCTTTTTCTTTCCCTCTTCCTTTCATATTCTCATTCCCTCCTTTCAATTTTCTCTTCCCTCTCCTTTCATATTTTCATTATCTTCCCCTCCTTTCATATTCTCATCCCCTCCTTTCATATTCTCTTCCCCTCCTTTCTTTTTATCTTCCCCTCCTTTCATATTCTCTTCCCCTCCTTTCATATTCTCTTCCCCTTCTTTCATATTCTCATTCCCTCCTTTAATTTTCTCTTCCCCTCCTTTCATATTCTCTTCCCCTCCTTTCATATTCTCATCCCCTCCTTTCATATTCTCATCCCTCCTTTCATATTCTCATCCCTCCTTTTCATTTTCTCTTCCCCTCCTTGTTGTTTAAACTCACATTAACTGGCATCTTTCTAGTGATTCTTCAAAAGTCAAACCAGTTTGATAATAATCTTCAACATCCTGACTGACAAACTCCAGATTCTTCCTCTTCTCGCTCCTGGATCTCGTGGCGACGCCGATGCTTCGCCGCCTCCAGCGTCGCCGCAGGCGAGTGTCACTTAAAGTCACAGCTGAGCTGGACGACAGGTTCAGGACGACCCGGTCGGACCAGGAGGAGCCGAGGTCCGGGTTCGGTGGTCGACGCTGATGGATGCTTGTCGTGTTCGCTGTCAGCAGAGATCTGCTGGAGATGATGCAACGCTTTGTCATGAAACACTTAGAACTGGTGAAGAAGTTAAAAACAACACAAGTTAATAAATGATATATTTCTTTAATATTTATGGATAAATCATTATTTGTATCTGCAGACCAGAATAAAAAGACACAATCATTTTTTAAAAAGAGTTATATTATTATAAATCATGATAATTATAATAAAAATTATGTTTTTTTATTCTTGTTTGTTTCCTAGAGGCATGTTTTTTCAACCCAAGCTCTGAATATGATAGTTTTATAGATCTGATGGATGGATGGATGGATGGATGGATGGATGGATGGATGGATGGATGGATGGATGGATGGATGGATGGATGGATGGATGGATGGATGGATGGATGGATGGATGGACCGATGGATGGATGGATGGATGGATGGATGGATGGACGGACGGACGGATGGATGGATGGATGGATGGATGGATGGATGGATGGATGGATGGATGGATGGATGGATGGATGGATGGATGGATGGATGGATGGACCGATGGATGGATGGATGGATGGATGGATGGATGGATGGATGGATGGATGGATGGATGGTTGGACGGACGGACGGACGGACGGACGGACGGACGGATGGATGGATGGATGGATGGATGGATGGATGGATGGATGGATGGATGGATGGATGGATGGATGGATGGATGGATGGATGGATGGATGGATGGACGATGGATGGATGGATGGATGGATGGATGGATGGATGGATGGATGGATGGATGGACGGACGGACGGACGGACGGACGGACGGACGGACGGACGGACGGACGATGGATGGATGGATGGATGGATGGATGGATGGATGGATGGATGGATGGATGGATGGATGGATGGATGGATGGATGGATGGATGGACCGATGGATGGATGGATGGATGGATGGATGGATGGATGGATGGATGGATGGATGGATGGATGGATGGATGGATGGATGGATGGATGGATGGATGGATGGATGGATGGATGGATGGATGGATGGATGGATGGATGGATGGATGGATGGATGGATGGATGGATGGATGGATGGATGGATGGATGGATGGATGGACCGATGGATGGATGGATGGATGGATGGATGGATCCAGTTCACCGGAGACTATAGTTTCATAAAACAAGAACAAAGTTAGAATGAAAGAACAAAGGTCAAATAAAAAGAACAAAGGTCAAATAAAAAGAACAAAGGTCAAATAAAAAGAAGAAAGTTCAAATATAAAGAACAGAGACAAAGGTAATAATGCAAAGAAAAGGATACAAAGTTAACACAACATAACACAATTTCATTCAATTTAAATTAAGTTTATGTATAATTGTTGTCATTGATATCATCTGTTCCTTATCTTATCTTAACATATCTTTATAGGTCAACAGTTGAACCTGAATATTCATCTTCGTTGATCTAAAATCCTGCTCCTCGACCTCGACTCTCTTGAACCTCACGAGGTCACCATCTTAACGAGTCACTAACATGAAGGTTTGAGGTCCAGACAGTGAGTCACGGATCTTCTCCTGTCCGGAGCCCCCAGAAGACCCCAGAAGACCCCAGAAGACCCCAGAAGACCCCAGAAGACCCCAGAAGACCCCAGAAGACCCGCGATCCCGGCGCGACACAAACGTACATTTGGGTTAAATAACCTGTCAGAGCGCGAGACGTGGCCGGCGGCGAGTCTTCGTCTTTAGCGAGCAGCTGCAGATCCTCGCCGCCGCTAATGAGCTGTTAATACCATGATTTACTCGCGTCCGCCGGCGCTTCAGCGCCAGAACAAATAGTCGTCAAACGGACCGACGGACGCTTGTGTGCCTGAAGCCCCTGATCATGGTGGGAGAATGAGAGCAAGGGATGAGAAAATGAAGGGAGGGGAAGAAAAAATGAAAAGAAGGGTAAAGAAAATGAAAGGAGGGGGAGAGAAAATGAGAGGAAGGGGTGAGAAAATGAAAAGAGGGGAAGAGAAAATGAGAGGAAGGGATGAGAAAATGACGGGAGGGAAAGAAAAAATGAAAAGAAGGGTAAAGAAAAGAAAGGAGGGGAAGGAGAAAATGAGAAGAAGGGGTGAGAAATGAAAAGAGGGGAAGAGAAAATGAGAGGAAGGGATGAGAAAATGACGGGAGGGAAAGAAAAAATTAAAAGAAGGGTAAAGAAAATGAAAGGAGGGGAAGAGAAAAAGAAAAGAGGGGAAGAGAAAATGAGAGGAAGGGATGAGAAAATGAAAGGAAGGGTAAATAAAATGAAGGGAGGGGAAAAAAAGAAAGGAGGGAAAGAGAAAAGGAAAAGGGGGAAGAGAAAATGAAAGGAGAGGAAGAGAAAATGAAAGGAAGGGTAAAGAAAATGAAGGGAGGGGGAAAAAATGAAAGGAGGGGAAGAGAAAAAGAAAAGAAGGAAAGAGAAAATGAAAGGAGAGGAAGAGAAAATGAAAGGAAGGGTAAAGAAAATGAAACGAGGGGAAGAGAAAAAGAAAAGAGGGGAAGAGAAAATGAGAGGAAGGGATGAGAAAATGAAAGGAAGGGTAAAGAAAATGAAGGGAGGGGGAAAAAAAATGAAAGGAGGGAAAGAATAAAAAGAAAAGGGGGAAGAGAAAATGAAAGGAGGGGTAAAGAAAATGAAGGGAGGGGGAAGAAAGGAGGGGATAGAAAAAAAAAAAAAAAAAAAAAAAAAAAAAAAAAAAAAAAAAAAAAAAAAAAAAAAAAAAAAAAAAAAAGGGAAATGAAAGTAGGGTAAGAGAAAATGAAAGGAGGGGAAAGAATATAAAAGGAGGGGAAGAGAAAATGAAAAGAGGGGAAGAGAAAATGAGAGGAAGGGATGAGAAAATGACGGGAGGGAAAGAAAAAATGAAAAGAAGGGTAAAGAAAATGAAAGGAGGGGAAGAGAAAAAAAAAAGAGGGGAAGAGAAAATGAGAGGAAGGGATGAGAAAATGAAAGGAAGGGTAAAGAAAATGAAGGGAGGGGGAAAAATGAAAGGAGGGAAAGAGAAAAGGAAAAGGGGGGAAGAGAAAATGAAAGGAGGGGAAGAGAAAATGAAAGGAAGGGTAAAGAAAATGAAGGGAGGGGGAAAAATGAAAGGAGGGGAAGAGAAAAAGAAAGAAAAAGAAGGAGAGGAAGAGAAAATGAAAGGAAGGTTAAAGAAAATGAAACGAGGGGAAGAGAAAAAGAAAAGAGGGGAAGAGAAAATGAGAGGAAGGGATGAGAAAATGAAAGGAAGGGTAAAGAAAATGAAGGGAGGGGGAAAAATGAAAGGAGGGAAAGAGAAAAAGAAAAGGGGGAAGAGAAAATGAATGGAGGGGTAAAGAAAATGAAGGGAGGGGGAAAAATGAAAGGAGGGGAAGAGAAAAAGAAAAGAGGGAAAGAGAAAATGAAAGGAGAGGAAGAGAAAATGAAAGGAAGGGTAAAGAAAATGAAACGAGGGGAAGAGAAAATGAAAGAAGGGGAAGAAAATATGAAAGGAGGGGATGAGAATATGAAAGGAAGGGTAAAGAAAATGAAGGGAGGGGAAGAAAAGTATAGAAAATGAAAGTAGGGTAAGAGAAAATGAAAGGAGGGGAAGAGAATATAAAAGGAGGGGAAGAGAAAATGAAAGGAGGAGAAGAGAATATGAAAGGAGGGGAAGAGAAAATGAAAGGAGGGGAAGAGAATATAAAAGGAGGGGAAGAGAATATGAAAGGAGGAGAAGAGAATATGAAAAGAATGGAAGAGACAATGAAAGGATGGGAAGAGAAATTGAAAGGAAGGGAAGAGAAAATGAAAAGAGGGGATGAGAATATTAAAAGAGGTGAAGAGAAGTCTGTCTTCTACAGACATGAAGATCTGAAGCTTGACCCAGATAAAACACAAGGGATACCACAAACGCATTTGTCTTTGGGCCGTTCTTGGATGTTTTTCAAGGTTAAAAATCTTCCTGGTCAGACTCACATGTTGACGGAGGTTAAAGTTCATTCTTGAAAGAGTTCTCGCACCTGTCGAGGATCCACACCTGGGTCTGGACCGAGGTCGTTGTTCCCAAAGGCTTCTGGGTAAACCATCAGAATTCATCTTCATCTGGAAAGTTCCTGCGGCGGCGTCTCCTGCTGCGGCGCTCCTGGAACACAATGAATCATGGGTAATAGATCAGTGACGAGCTGATGATCGCGATCGATGGAGGACGTGACCTTGAGGACGCGATCTGGCTGATGAATGTCTCGACACCGAACAACAACACTGTGTGTTTGTCTTTAATGTGGGTCACATTGTGTGTTTGTTTTTGTGGGTTCATGGGAAATGTCTTGTGTTGTAAAACACCCGGTGTGTGTGATTTTGTTCAAGTGTTTAGAGTGTGTGTTGTGTGACCGATGTGTCATCATTGCTTATGTGTGTGTGTGTACTTTTGATTGTATAGACAATGTGTGTTCTTTGTCTTGAAAGTGTCCTAAGGTTTGTATTGTTTGTGAGTCTGTGTGAGTCTATAAGAGTGTGTTTCATGTGCTGATGTGTATAAATAAAACGTTTGTGTGTTTTGTGTGTGTGTGCATGTGTGTGTTTGGATGCTTGACTTCAAATGTGTATCCACGCTTCAGTGTGGGTCATCTGATCTTTTGTGGTGTTTATTTGAGTTTAGTGTTGGTTTGTGTGTCACTTTGTTTATGATCCTGGTTGTGTTGACGTAAATGTGTTGTGAATCAACATCTTTCTGTTTTGTTGTGTGTTTATTTTTTCTGTACATGTTACATACGACATTTGTGTTGTATTTATAATGACACGCTCCTAAAATGTGTGTTACTTTTTTGTGTTCATTTTCTTTGGTGCGTGTTTCGTGTGTGTGTGTTTTTGTGTCTTAGTTTGTTTAGTATCATTGCTACTGTGTGTGTGTACTTTTGATTGTATAGACAATGTGTGTTCTTTGACTTAAATGTGTGCTAAGATGTTTTGTTTGTTTGTGAGTCTGTGTGAGTCTAGAAGAGTGTGTTTAATGTGTTGTTGTGTATGAATAAAATATCCATGTGTGTGTTTAGATGAGATCACTATTTTTATTTGTTTGTGTTGTTTTTTTGATGCTGTTTGTTGTGTGCTGAACTTTGTGTTTACGTGTGTGTATATGTGTGTATTTGGATGTGTGACCCATCTTTTGTGGTGTTTATTTGGGTTCAGTGTTGGTTTGTGTCACTTTGTTCATGATCTTGGGTGTGTTGACGTAAACGTGTTGTGAATCCACATCTTTCTGTTTTGTTGTGTGTTTGTTTTTGTGTTAGATATCTCTACATTTGTATTGTATTTATAATAACACGTTCCTAAAATGTGTGTAACTTTGTATGACACCATGATTGTGTATGTCGGTTTTAGTGTGGGTAAGTTTTTTGTTATATTTTCTTTGTGTTCTTTTGTCGTATCAAATGATTTTTGTGTTAATTTTCTTTTGTGCATGATTCTAGGTGTGTGTTTTTGTGTCTTAGTGTGTTTAGAGTGTGTGTTGTGTGATCGATGTGTCATCATTGCTTCGGCATGTGTACTTTTGATTATATAGACAATGTGTGTTCTTTGTCTTAAAAGTGTGCTCAGGTTTATTTATTTTTTTGTGTGTATGTGTGAGTCTATAATAGTGTGTTTTATGTGTTGTGTGTGCCTCATCTTTTGTGGCGTTTATTTGAGTTTAGTGTTGGTGTGTGTCACTTTGTTCTGATCTTGGGTGTGTTGACGTAAATGTGTTAGGAATCCACATCGTTCTGTTTTGTTGTGTGTTTTGTGTTGTTTTATTTGTATTGTATTTATAATAAACGTTCTAAATGTGTGTTTATGACACCATGATTGTGTAGGGTTTTAGTGTGTGTACGTTTTTTGTTATATTTTCTTTGTGTTCTTTTGTCGTATCAAATGATTTTTATGTTAATTTTCTTTGGTGATGATTCTAGGTGTGTTTGTGTTGTGTTTTAGAGTGTGGGTGATGAGTGTATATGTGGGTGTGTACTTTTGATTATATAGACAATGTGTGTTTTTGTCTTAAAAGTGTAGGTTTATTTTTTTGGAGTATGTGGAGTCTATAAAGGTGTTTTAGGTTGTGTGTGCCTCATCTTTTGTGGTTTTATTTGAGTTTAGTGTTGGTTTGTGTCACTTTGTTCTGGTTGGGTTGACGTAAATGTGTTGGGAATCCACATCGTTCTGTTTTGTTGTGTGTTTTGTCAGTTTGTTTTTGTGTACATTTGTATTGTATTTATAATAACACATTCCTAAAATGTGTCTTCATATGACACCATGATTGTGTATGTCAGTTTTAGTGTGGGTACATTTTTGTCATATTTTGTTTGTGTTCTTTTGCCCTATCATATGATTTGTGTGTTCATTTTCTTCGATGCATGTTTTGAGTGTTATGTGTTTTTGTGTCTTAGTGTGTGTGCTTTGGTGTGCGACCTCTTCAATTTCATAATAATTGTGGTGTGTGTCTGTTTTTTGTTGAACATGTTTGAGACACGCGTGTGCGATTGTGTGTTTAATACCTGATGGATTTTTGTTGTTGTGTTTCTAGGTGACGTTAGTGCGGTTGTGCGTAGGATTGTGTGTATGACAGTGTTCCTTCTTTGTTCTTACCCTCGGGGTTGTGTAGTTGTAGATTCTGTTGTGAGTCTTCTACACAAAGTGTACTTTTGTCTCGACAACTGTGACGACCCGGCGGTTCTGGACGTCCTGGAGCCTCCGGACTCAGACGGATGTGAGCCATAAAGTCCCGAACAAAACCCACAACGGTCGCCTCCTTCAACACACACCATAATAAACACACACCATAATAAACACACACCATAATAAACACACACAACAATAAACACACACGCGCGGCCATAAAGAAACTGAAAGATGGAAGTGAGACGATAAAAATTCAAGAGCCATAAAGTCAAATCGCTGCAATAAAACTCCGGCGTCGACGTCCAAAAAACAAATTCTCTTGGTCCTGCACGAGCAGAACTAACGGCTCAGGTGCGGCGCCGTCCAACCACTTCCTTCGGGCGGCGACGCCGCGTTTTTATGGCGTCTCTAAAAAGTTGGAGATGTTTCTCCAGCTGTTGCAGCCCGAAGAGACGTTCTGGTATGTTTGGGTTCCACGTCCTCGGCGTCGTCAACATCACGTCAACAAGAAAGTTCTGGACAATGTGGACCCGATGTGAAGGCTCCTGATTGGTCCAGCATCGAAGGGACATGAAGGCTCCTGATTGGTCCAGCATCAAAGTGAAATGAAGGCTCCTGATTGGTCCAGCATCGAAGGGACATGAAGGCTCCTGATTGGTCCAGCATCAAAGTGAAATGAAGGCTCCTGATTGGTCCAGCATCGAAGGGACATGAAGGCTCCTGATTGGTCCAGCATCGAAGGGACATGAAGGCTCCTGATTGGTCCAGCATCGAAGGGACATGAAGGCTCCTGATTGGTCCAGCATCGAAGGGACATGAAGGCTCCTGATTGGTCCAGCATGAAAGGGACATGAAGGCTCCTGATTGGTCCAGCATCGAAGGGACATGAAGGCTCCTGATTGGTCCAGCATGAAAGGGACATGAAGGCTCCTGATTGGTCCAGCATCAAAGGGACATGAAGGCTCCTGATTGGTCCAGCATCAAAGTGCGATGAAGACTCCTGATTGGTCCAGCATCAAAGGGACATGAAGGCTCCTGATTGGTCCAGCATCAAAGTGCGATGAAGGCTCCTGATTGGTCCAGCATCGAAGGGACATGAAGGCTCCTGATTGGTCCAGCATCAAAGGGACATGAAGGCTCCTGATTGGTCCAGCATCAAAGTGACATGAAGGCTCCTGATTGGTCCAGCATCAAAGTGCGATGAAGACTCCTGATTGGTCCAGCATCAAAGGGACATGAAGGCTCCTGATTGGTCCAGCATCAAAGTGCGATGAAGGCTCCTGATTGGTCCAGCATCAAAAGGACATGAAGGCTCCTGATTGGTCCAGCATCAAAGGGACATGAAGGCTCCTGATTGGTCCAGCATCAAAGTGACATGAAGGCTCCTGATTGGTCAGCATGAAAGGGACATGAAGACTCCTGATTGGTCCAGCATCAAAGTGACATGAAGGCTCCTGATTGGTCCAGCATCAAAGTGACATGAAGGCTCCTGATTGGTCCAGCATGAAAGGGACATGAAGGCTCCTGATTGGTCCAGCATCGAAGGGACATGAAGGCTCCTGATTGGTCCAGCATCGAAGTGACATGAAGGCTCCTGATTGGTCCAGCATTAAAGTGACATGAAGGCTCCTGATTGGTCCAGCATCAAAGGGACATGAAGGCTCCTGATTGGTCCAGCATCAAAGTGACATGAAGGCTCCTGATTGGTCCAGCATCAAAGTGCGATGAAGACTCCTGATTGGTCCAGCATCAAAGTGACATGTACGCTCCTGATTGGTCTATAATCTCCACTGAAAGGTTCCTCTTGAAAAGACTACAGACATAAGACAAAATAAGTATATTTATAAAACAAGTATGAGTTTACTATCGACAAACTATGCTTCAAAATACTACTCTAATGTGTACTTATCCTCAAGTGTATTTAACAGGGTCAAGTCTTTCCCTCCAAGATGCAGTAGCGAGTAGCGATGGCAGTAGGCTGCGACGCAAGCTGAACCATCAGGAACAATCAGGGTAGAGTGTCTTGCTCAGGGACTCGACGCCACAATGTCATCCGGAGCTGGGATTGAACCCACAACTTCTTAGGTCACAAGCCAACAACTGAGCTGTGACGCCCTAATTATATAGTATATCTAGTAAACTATAGTACAGAGAAGAGTTCACTAGAAATTATACGTGTCTGTAAACGTAACATTTTCCAATTCAGTCCAAAGCCTGGGTTTACTTCCTATTCTTATCCCTTGTGTTGTCTCTGGGTCAAGATGACTCAAATGCCCTAAAACAAATGTGTTTGTGGTATCCCTTGTGTTGATTCTGGGTCAAGATGACCCAGATGACTGAAAACAGATGTTTTTGTGGTATCCTTTGTGTTTTATCTGGGTCAAGATGACCCGCAGGCCCAAAAACAAATGTGTTCGTGGTATCACTTGTGTTGTTTCTGGGTCAAGGTTGACCCGGATGCCTCAAAACAAATGTGTTTGTGGTATCCCTTGTGTTGATTCTGGGTCAAGATGACCAGGATGCCTGAAAACAGATGTTTTTGTGGTATCCTTTGTGTTTTATCTGGGTCAAGATGACCCGCAGGCCCAAAAACAAATGTGTTTGTGGTATCACTTGTGTTGTTTCTGGGTCAAGGTTGACCCGGATGCCTCAAAACAAACGTGTTATTGGTATCCCTTGTGTTGTCTCTGAGTCAACAGTGGTCGACCTCCACCACTGCATATGTATTTAAGGAAGCAGGGAGGTCGTTGACCTTTGACCCCGAGACAACACAAGGGATAATAAAGCTTCAAATAAACTATTACACATCAATGACGGTCCCTCGGCTGCTCCGGGCCTCGGACGAGAGAAGAAAACAATAAATAACATGTTGCTTGTTATTCTTCTCTTCGGCCTCCAGTCGTTAACGCTGTCGCCCCCTGGAGGCTTCGACCTCTGACCTCCTTACTATCAACAAAACACGTTGCGGGGGCCACTCGAGGGCCTTGGACTCCATGTTTGAGGTCATGAGTGAAACTATCAACATGATCGTGTGGATAATATTTTGAGAAAATGATTTATTTGTATTAAAAACTGCTAATAAAATGTTTCCAAATGTATTTTTCTTGTTATTAAAACCATTTTTATTTTATTTTAGGTGAAGTTTATATGATATTTAAAAAATACAACCTTTTTTTATGATTTACATTCAGTAAAACCTACTAAATAAAAACCCATTAATGACAAATGATTCGATTATTTATCATTATTTTAATTTAAACGACTTATGAGCATCAACTTTTTTCTCAAAACTACCTTTGAGTTTCATCCGTTGACAAACATTAAAAAAATAATAATAAAATATTTCCGAAGACATGAAGCCATCGATCCTGTTCACCGTCTCTCCTCGTGAGCCTCCTCGTGTGTCACGTGTTCCACAGAATCATGTGTTGAAAACAGTGACATTGATCCTCCAGCAGCTCCAGAGACGAACTCAAGGATCTTCAACTTTGTCGACTGTAAATGTTCTGATGAGTCTTTGAAGTGAAAACTTAATTTCGTATCGATCGGTTCCTCTTGATCCTGTCTTTTCGTGGCTGTGGATGTTCTTTCTCACCTGATCTGCTGAATAAACAACTTGATTTGTTTCTGACTCAGTGGACGATAGATTATCAAGTGAATCGTGACGGAAAAAAGGTCATCGCTCAGTGATTTGACCAGGTTTGACCTATTTTGTTTGCCACCATATTGATTGACCTGCACATGAGTCTAGAGTCAGTCAGTTCTGCCTCAAAACTAAGGTGTATTTGGTATCCCTTGTGTTGTCTATGGGTCAAGATGACCCGCATGCCTCAAAACAATTGTGATATTGGTATCCCTTGTGTTGTCTATGGGTCAAGATGACCCGCATGCCTCAAAACAATTGTGATATTGGTATCCCTTGTGTTGTCTATGGGTCAAGATGACCCGCATGCCTCAAAACAATTGTGATATTGGTATCCCTTGTGTTGTCTATGGGTCAAGATGACCCGCATGCCTCAAAACAATTGTGATATTGGTATCCCTTGTGTTGTCTATGGGTCAAGATGACCCGCATGCCTCAAAACAATTGTGATATTGGTATCCCTTGTGTTGTCTATGGGTCAAGATGACCCGCATGCCTCAAAACAATTGTGATATTGGTATCCCTTGTGTTGTCTATGGGTCAAGATGACCCGCATGCCTCAAAACAATTGTGATATTGGTATCCCTTGTGTTGTCTATGTTAAAGATGACCCGCATGCCTCAAAACAATTGTGATATTGGTATCCCTTGTGTTGTCTATGGGTCAAGATGACCCGCATGCCTCAAAACAATTGTGTATATTGGTATCCCTTTTTATGGGTCAAGATACCCGCCTAAAAACAATGTGTTGGTACCCTTGTGTTGTCTATGGGTCAAGATGACCCGCATGCCTCAAAACAATTGTGATATTGGTATCCCTTGTGTTGTCTATGGGTCAAGATGACCCGCATGCCTCAAAACAATTGTGATATTGGTATCCCTTGTGTTGTCTATGGGTCAAGATGCCCCCTCAAAACAATTGATTACCCTGCCATGCCTCAAAACAATTGTGTTATTGGTATCCCTTGTGTTGTCTATGGGTCAAGATGACCCGCATGCCTCAAAACAATTGTGATATTGGTATCCCTTGTGTTGTCTATGGGTCAAGATGACCCGCATGCCTCAAAACAATTGTGATATTGGTATCCCTTGTGTTGTCTATGGGTCAAGATGACCCGCATGCCTCAAAACAATTGTGATATTGGTATCCCTTGTGTTGTCTATGGGTCAAGATGACCCGCATGCCTCAAAACAATTGTGATATTGGTATCCCTTGTGTTGTCTATGGGTCAAGATGACCCGCATGCCTCAAAACAATTGTGATATTGGTATCCCTTGTGTTGTCTATGGGTCAAGATGACCCGCATGCCTCAAAACAATTGTGATATTGGTATCCCTTGTGTTGTCTATGGGTCAAGATGACCCGCATGCCTCAAAACAATTGTGATATTGGTATCCCTTGTGTTGTCTATGGGTCAAGATGACCCGCATGCCTCAAAACAATTGTGATATTGGTATCCCTTGTGTTGTCTATGGGTCAAGATGACCCGTTCATGCCTCAAAACAATTGTGATATTGGTATCCCTTGTGTTGTCTATGGGTCAAGATGACCCGCATGCCTCAAAACAATTGTGATATTGGTATCCCTTGTGTTGTCTATGGGTCAAGATGACCCGCATGCCTCAAAACAATTGTGATATTGGTATCCCTTGTGTTGTCTATGGGTCAAGATGACCCGCATGCCTCAAAACAATTGTGTTATTGGTATCCCTTGTGTTGTCTATGGGTCAAGATGACCCGCATGCCTCAAAACAATTGTGATATTGGTATCCCTTGTGTTGTCTATGGGTCAAGATGACCCGCATGCCTCAAAACAATTGTGATATTGGTATCCCTTGTGTTGTCTATGGGTCAAGATGACCCGCATGCCTCAAAACAATTGTGATATTGGTATCCCTTGTGTTGTCTATGGGTCAAGATGACCCGCATGCCTCAAAACAATTGTGATATTGGTATCCCTTGTGTTGTCTATGGGTCAAGATGACCCGCATGCCTCAAAACAATTGTGATATTGGTATCCCTTGTGTTGTCTATGGGTCAAGATGACCCGCATGCCTCAAAACAATTGTGATATTGGTATCCCTTGTGTTGTCTATGGGTCAAGATGACCCGCATGCCTCAAAACAATTGTGATATTGGTATCCCTTGTGTTGTCTATGGGTCAAGATGACCCGCATGCCTCAAAACAATTGTGATATTGGTATCCCTTGTGTTGTCTATGGGTCAAGATGACCCGCATGCCTCAAAACAATTGTGATATTGGTATCCCTTGTGTTGTCTATGGGTCAAGATGACCCGCATGCCTCAAAACAATTGTGATATTGGTATCCCTTGTGTTGTCTATGGGTCAAGATGACCCGCATGCCTCAAAACAATTGTGATATTGGTATCCCTTGTGTTGTCTATGGGTCAAGATGACCCGCATGCCTCAAAACAATTGTGATATTGGTATCCCTTGTGTTGTCTATGGGTCAAGATGACCCGCATGCCTCAAAACAATTGTGATATTGGTATCCCTTGTGTTGTCTATGGGTCAAGATGACCCGCATGCCTCAAAACAATTGTGATATTGGTATCCCTTGTGTTGTCTATGGGTCAAGATGACCCGCATGCCTCAAAACAATTGTGATATTGGTATCCCTTGTGTTGTCTATGGGTCAAGATGACCCGCATGCCTCAAAACAATTGTGATATTGGTATCCCTTGTGTTGTCTATGGGTCAAGATGACCCGCATGCCTCAAAACAATTGTGATATTGGTATCCCTTGTGTTGTCTATGGGTCAAGATGACCCGCATGCCTCAAAACAATTGTGATATTGGTATCCCTTGTGTTGTCTATGGGTCAAGATGACCCGCATGCCTCAAAACAATTGTGATATTGGGTATCCCTTGTGTTGTCTTTTGGTCAAGATGACCCGCATGCCTCAAAACAATTGTGATATTGGTATCCCTTGTGTTGTCTTTGGGTCAAGATGACCCGCATGCCTCAAAACAATTGTGATATTGGTATCCCTTGTGTTGTCTATGGGTCAAGATGACCCGCATGCCTCAAAACAATTGTGATATTGGTATCCCTTGTGTTGTCTATGGGTCAAGATGACCCGCATGCCTCAAAACAATTGTGTTATTGGTATCCCTTGTGTTGTCTATGGGTCAAGATGACCCGCATGCCTCAAAACAATTGTGTTATTGGTATCCCTTGTGTTGTCTATGGGTCAAGATGACCCGCATGCCTCAAAACAATTGTGATATTGGTATCCCTTTGTGTTGTCTATGGGTCAAGATGACCCGCATGCCTCAAAACAATTGTGATATTGGTATCCCTTGTGTTGTCTATGGGTCAAGATGACCCGCATGCCTCAAAACAATTGTGTTATTGGTATCCCTTGTGTTGTCTATGGGTCAAGATGACCCGCATGCCTCAAAACAATTGTGATATTGTTATCCCTTGTGTTGTCTTTGGATCAAGATGACCCGCATGCCTCAAAACAATTGTGATATTGGCATCCCTTGTAAGGTAAGGTAAGGTAAGGTACAACTTTATTGATCCTTCAGGAGGTCTCCTTCGGGAAATTGTTTTTTACCAATAGCCAGCAATTTTTCATAAACAATAAAAAATAATACATAAAAAATAAAATAAGAAGAACATAAAGAGGAAGAACAAGGTGACACAATCTAAGTCTAAAGACAAAGACAAAGAACATAGGTCAAGGAAAGAAAAACAACAAAGACAAAGATACAAAGACTAACATGGAACAGAACATTCAGATACTCTCACTGCACTCCTGCCCCCGAACTCAGAATTGTACAATTTAATAGCCCGAGGGATGAATGAGTCCCTGAGTCTATTTGTTTTGCACCTGGGTAGGAGCATTCGTGCACTCATTCTGCTTCTCTGCTCACTGATGACAGTGTTCAGAGGATGACTGTCATCATCCATGATGGACAGTAGTTTGTTCAATGATCTCCTCTCAGCAACTGTCACCAGTGAGTCCAGCTTCATTCCAACCACAGAGCCAGCCCTCCTGATCAACCTGTCCAACCTGTTGACACTCCTCTTGGACACATTTCCACCCCAACACACCACAGCATAGAACAGGACACTGGCCACCACAGACTGGTAGAACACGCAGAGGAGCTTCTTGCAGATGTTAAATGATCGAAGCCTCCTCAGAAAGTACAGTCTACTCTGAACCTTCTTATACACATGGTCTGTGTTGCAGGACCAGTCCAGTTTACTGTCCATCCACACACCGAGGTACTTATAGTTGTCCACTATCTCCACCTCGTCGCCTCTGATGGACACTGGACGTGGCTTTGTCCTGGACCTCCCGAAATCCAAGACCAGCTCCTTGGTTTTGAGGTGTTCAGCTGCAAGTGGTTCCTCTCACTCCAGTCCACAAAGTCACGTATCAGACTCCTGTACTCGTCTTCGCTGTTGTCCCTGATGCATCCAACAATGGCAGTGTCGTCAGCATACTTCTGGACGAGACTCAGCTCTGAGTTGTAGCAGAAGTCTGAAGTGTAGATGGTGAAGAGGAGAGGGGCCAGTACTGTCCCCTGAGGTGCTCCTGTACTGCACACCATAGTGTCAGACTTGATGTCCTTCAGCCTGACATACTGTGGTCGATCAGTAAGATAGTCCGTAATCCAGGAGACCAGACCAGGGTCCACATGCATCTTAGTCAGTTTGTCCTGCAGCAGAGTGGGTTGGATAGTGTTGAAGGCACTAGAAAAGTCCAGGAACAGGATTCTCACTGAACCGCTTCCTTTATCCAAGTGGGAGTAGGTCCGATGCAGGAGGTGAAGGATGGCATCTTCCACACCAACTGCTGGCTGGTAGGCAAACTGCAGGGGGTCTTGCGCGTGCTGGACTTGTGGCGTGAGATGTTTGAGGACCAGCCGCTCCAGTGTCTTCATCAGCTGCGAAGTCAGTGCCACCGGTCTGTAATCGTTCAGCACACTCGGTCGGATCTTTTTAGGGACTGGAACGATACAGGAAGTCTTCCACAGAGTTGGTACTTTCCCCAGCCGTAGACTGAGGTTGAAGACATGCTGGAGTGGCTCAGCTAGTTCAGCAGCGCAGGTCTTTAGCAGTCGAGCAGACACCTTATCAGGACCAGCAGCCTTCCCTGGACGAATCCTCCGAAGTACATCCTGTACCTGGAGTGAGGTGAAGCTGGGAAGTGGTTCTGTGGAGCTGGGGGGCACAAGAAGGTGGGGCAGGTCCTGAGGCGGGCAGCAGTGAGGGTGAGGTGACCTGCTCAAACCTGTTGAAAAAGTTGTTCAGTCCATTTGCCTCCTCCACCGTGTCCACTGCAGTCAGAGAGGCCTTGGTCTTGTGTCCAGTGATGGTTTTAACACCATCCCAGACCTCTCTTATTTCTTCTCGGCTCAGCTTCTCCTCCAACCTCCTCCTGTAGGTGTCCTTTGCCTCCTTCAAGCATCGCTTCACCTCCTGCTGAGCTGACCTCATGGCGTCCCTGTCTCTGCTCCTGAATGCCACTTTCTTCCTGTTAAGGACATCCTTGACCTCCTTTGTTACCCACGGTTTATTATTAGGTAACAGCGGACAGTCTTAGTAGGGGCGACAACGTCCAAGCAGAAATTTAAATAATCTGTTAGACAGTGTGTCTGTCCCTCGATGTCCTCACCATGAGACCTCAGCAGCACATCCCAGTCTGTTGTTTCAAAGCAGTCTCTGATGGCGTCCTCCACAGCTGGTGTCCACTTTCTGATTGTCTTAGTGGTCAGAGTCTGTCTCTGCACCAGAGGAGTGTACTGTGACTGAAGGTGGACCAGGTTGTGATCGGACCTTCCAAGTGGAGGAAGAGGTTTGGCTCTGTAGGCGTCCTTCAAGCTGGAATAAAGAAGGTCAATTGTCCTGTTATTCCTGGTGGGACAATCCACGGCCTGATGGAAAGTAGGCAGAGTAGAGTCCAGGTTGGCATGATTAAAGTCTCCAGAGATGATGATAAATGCGTCAGGATGTTGATTCTGAAGTCGAGCTGTCATTGTGTGGATCTTCTCACAGGCAGATGCAGCCGCAGCGCTCGGAGGAATGTAAACACACAGCGCGATCACGTGACTGAACTCACGCGGTAGATAATATGGACGCATGCTGACAGCCAACAGTTCTAAATCTTGACAACAAGAGACTTTCTTCACAGTAACGTGTCCCGGACTACACCAGCGTTTATTCACGTACATGATCAGACCTCCTCCTCTGCGCTTCCCACACGCGCGTCTCTGTCCGCTCTGACGGAGCTGAAACCAGGCAGATCCACGTGTGAGTCCGGAGTCAGTTGAGTGAGCCACGTCTCCGTGAAGATCAACAAGCTGCTCTCTCTGTAGATCCGCTGGTTGTTGAGGGCAGACAGCTCGTCCATCTTATTCGTCAGTGAATTGACGTTCCCCATCGTGATCGTTGGGATCGTTGGTCTGTGACGTCTCCGATTGTCCGTTAGCTTAGCCTTTAGCCTCATCCCTGCCCGACAGCCTCTGTAACGGCGCTGAAGTTCGATCGGGATCTTGTGGCGATCTCCAGCCCGTGCCATTGACTTCAGCGACAGTAGATCATCTCTTGAGTAAACAAGACGATTCTTTCCATGTTCAAAAGTATCCATTTAAAAAGATTATAGTAAAAAATTAAAAAAAAAAAAAAAAAAAACAGAAAATTATAGAAATTGCTGCGGATCTACTGGAAGAGGCAGCCGTCCTCGTCGGCGCCTTTAATGATTGTGTTGTCTTTGGGTCAAGATGACCCGCATGCCTCAAAACAATTGTGATATTGGTATCCCTTGTGTTGTCTATGGGTCAAGATGACCCGCATGCCTCAAAACAATTGTGTTATTGGTATCCCTTGTGTTGTCTATGGGTCAAGATGACCCGCATGCCTCAAAACAATTGTGATATTGGTACTCCCTTGTGTTGTCTATGGGTCAAGATGACCCGCATGACTCAAAACTAAGGTGTATTTGGTATCCCTTGTGTTGTCTCTGGGTCAAAGTTTCGGGAATATTTGAAAAAAGGTTTTAAATAATTTCAAAAACATGAAGATAAAAAGAAAAAGTGTTAATAAATAGTCTATATAAAACTCCAGTGAAATTTTTAACAACCAAAGAGTAAAAACACATCATCTTAACTGTTTGATACAATGAAATAAATAAAGATTAAATAATAAATATCTTTTATTGAAATGATTTGTGTTTGACTTAAACGACACCATTCATCAAAATGTCCAAGTTAACAACTAAATTATTTCTGCAGTGACTCATGGAAATAATTTACCAGGAAAAAAAACAAACTGCAAAGAGCAACAATTAAACATTAACTTCAACAACATAATTCAAACTGTACTTCAACAGCTTCTTTGTAAAGTTCCTTCTCTTAAGTAAAAGTAGAAAAAGTCTGATGGTTCTTCTCAGCTCATGTGACTTCAGCACCTTGGACAGCTCCCGCTGAACTTCACCGCTGCTTTATTGTAGTAAAGTCTAGTTCGACTTGGAAATTAGAAAAACACTCTAACAGACCTGCCCCCCCCCCCCCCACATAACCCAAACAAAAGAGGGGGGGGGGGGGGGGGGGGGGGGGGGGGGGGGGGGGGGCGCCCCCCCCCCCCCCCCCCCCGGCGGGGGGGGGGGGCGCCCCCCCCCCCCCCCCCCCCCCCCCCCCCCCCCCCGCCCCCCCCCCCCCCCCCCCCCCTCTGTGGGGGGGGGGGGGGGCCGGGGGGGGGCGCCCCCCCCCCCCCGGGGGGGGGGGGGGGGGGGGGGGGGGGGGGGGGAAAAGGGGGGGGGGGGGGGGGGGGGGGGGGGGGGGGGGGGGGGGGGGGGGGGGGGGGGGGGGGGGCCCCCCCCCCCCCCCCGGGGCGGAACACACAATTGGGGGGGGGGGATAGATGTTTTTGGGGGGGGCGCCCCCCCCGGTTCCCCCCCCCCCGAGGGGGGGGGGGTGTGGGGGGGGGGGGGTGCCCCCCGCCCCCCCCGGGTTTTGGGGGGGGGGTGGTTTGCCATTTAGTTTGCGGGGGGCCCTCAATTTTCCGTATGAAGGGGGGGGCCCCCCAAACGGCCTAAAAATATCAATTTTTGTGCGCTAAGATGCGTTTTGGAGCACAGCACTGGAATGAAATGCTCATTGTTTGAACTTTCACCTTTTTTCTACTTCTAAGCTCTGTATTAATCCCGTTGAACGAGCACTTCTTTGGTACAGCTTCTCTTCATTAAAATCTCTGCCTTGTTATGTTAAAATGCGCATTTTTATTGCATTTCACGTGTTTTAATTATGTATTTTTATCATTTATTTGAGGTGTATTTTTGTACCATAATTTTCAATATAATTCCCATTTGTATTATTATTTTCACTTCTGTCTTTATGTGAAGATTTGTTAACTTATTCTCTTAATTATTATTATTTGTTAGAATGTTACATTTTTTTAATTGCATTTTTATGGTTTTATCCTTCATTCATCTCTTCTCATGTTGAATATCATCAATATTTCCTCACGTCTTCTTTTAAACCATAATAATCTTACAATATTGTGATATTTTTGTTACCGACTTACTTGCACTGACTTATTTTATTTTGTTACTACAGGAGTAATAATTGTTATCTTTTGTATTATGACTGACACAAATAAATAATATAAATATTATTAATTTGTTTTGCTTAAAAACATGTTTTACTGATACATGTCTATGTTGTATGTGATGTTTCTGACCCAAATATATTAACATTGAATTTATATAAAAAATAAATGAATGTATTGTATTAATTATGTTTTTAAAGTCATTGTATTTTATTCTTTCACTCGTCCATTAAAATCTAGTGAATATTTTTAGAACTTACTTTGATACAAGATTATTATTATATACATTTATCTTTCATATATATATATTTTTTATTTTATTTTAATGTGACATTTCGTAAAATGACATTTTGATGCTGGATCTTTCACCAGAAACTAATGAAAATATTTAACATATTTTTAAATGTGTGTTTCTTTGCGTCAGCAGGTCTTTTCTTCTCAGTTGCTAGTTTAATTGTAGGTGAAGAAGAGAGTGAAGACGGGCTGGACGACTGTGATGTCAGAGCTGCAGTGGTCAGTGTCGTGATGTGTTCGGAGCTTCAGAAGAGTCAGCGGTAAAAAGGGTTTTCATTGGAAGTCACTGTAAAAGTTGGGAGCGACTGAAGGTAGAAACTCACCAGAGACGCTGTCGGACGGAGCCGGAACAGTTCAGCACTGAGGAGAAGAAACAAGTTTGCAGTAGATGTTGCTGGTTCTGAAGGCATTTGAGGTTATTCTGGGAGAGAAAACCAACACAGATTCATGTCGGTTAGACGCGGGAACATGTTTTTTAAGGCTTGTGTGAAACATGAAGGAGAAAACATTCATCACTTCGCCTCTAACAAGTGGAGAGCAGCGGCAGCAGCAGCAGAATCCCGGCTGGTGGACTTCTCTGAGCTCTCGCTGCTGTTCAGAAGGTAAAACGTCGATCGCAGGTTGAGAAGCTGGAGAAAACTTTATCGCGCTCACAAGCTTGACTCCGGCAGCGGCGGCAGATGTAGCCGCGTATTTATGTTGAAATCCCGTCGATAACTTCACAAGGCGAGCTCCTCGGATGCAGCCAGGAATGTGTTTGAGTAGGAGGCACAACCTGTCTGTGAAGAGAAGTGCAGTCGATACTTGAGAAACTTTACAGGCGCCAGAATGTGGAGGTTTTTTCACAACCGTGTGGAGTCCGTGTGGATCCGGTCGCCGACGAGAGAAGACACAAAGTTCCCTCCAGAGGAGAGAGAGAGAGAGATGAGGTCAGAAGAAAGCATTCGCATCGTTTGAGGATCTTCCTGGACGCTCCGAAGACGACCCCAGACATGCTGACCTTGAGTGATCGGTTGATACATTTTTAATCCATTACATGGACGATCATTTGTGGAAAATAAAATAGTTAAATCCTTCAAATAAAGGTTTAATTTATTCAACATGACTCAACAATGAGGGAATCACAGTGTGACAGTGGCAAGGAAACAAATTCCTTTTTGAAAAAACCTGGAGCAGAACCAGACTCAGTGTTAACGGCCTCCTGCTGCGAACGGCTGGGAGGGTGGATTAATGGAACGTCCCCTTTTAAAAAAAATTGAATGGAATTCTTTAATATTTCAATAGAAAAAGGAAAACTATATGTTTCCTTAAATATATTTAAATAAATAACAAGAGGGTAAAAGTGTCTTAAACTTGTTCCACGACGTCTATTTAGTTTATTTTCTTTGACAAAGTTAAAGTTGTTTGTTGTTTTAATTCAAAAACTCTGATCGTGTTGTTAAGATGGAGAAGATTTAAATCTGTTTAAAGATAAAAACCAGAAAATAATATTAAAACAGGAGATATTATAATATGTATGTGTCATAAAGTACGTGAGTGAAAATCATGTTTAGTGTGCCCCCCCCATGATTCACACAAAATTAGATTAGATTAGATTCAATTAGATTAGATTACATTACATTACATTACATTACATTACATTACATTACATTAGATGTTAATCCCTCTGGAGACCTCCTTCAGGTTTAATTAGTTTAAATTAGGTTCCAGCTCAAAGCAGACAATAGAAGGACGTTTCATACATGTATGAACAAGAACAAAAAATAAATAAAATAAAAAGAACAAAGTTCCAATAGATGACAAACTGCAAATATAAAGAAAATCGATCACAGGAGAAAAACACAAGATCTTAAAAGGATACAACATCACCCAAACTCAGAGAAATAAAGTCTAATATCCAGAGGAATGAATGAGTCCCTGAGTCTATTAGTGTCGCATCTGAAAATAAAATCAAAACATATGAAAGTTCACGTCGACCTGATGAATAAAGATGTCAGTGATTATGAAAAGGACAAACTTCACAGCATTCAAAGAGTTAAAGAAGTTGTTTTACGTGTCATTTAGTTAAAGAAAAATCTTATATAAAATAGTTTCTCAAATATTTCTGTATCCGACTTAAATGGTTCTGAGGGAGAATAAATACTGACAAAAACTTATGAGTTTCATAAAACAAAAACCTTAGTTTAACATTAAGATGCTAGAAATAGATCATATAAATAAATCCAAATAATAAATTATCTTTGGCCTCATGAGGGATTAATCTCCAGACAATACGATAAAACATCTGCTGCTTCTCTAGTTACAAAAGTTACAAATGATCTTCATTTGTTACTTGTTTTTTTCTCATCTAGTTTTAAACATATTTTTAACCCTTCGTTTATATTTTGACTTGAAATATGTGTCGTAATTTGCACCGTCTGGATGATGAACTTTAAGTTTCCTGGACTGTTTTCCCAGGTCTGGCCTTAAATCATTCATTCATTTTCTACTGCTTTATCCCTTTATCGTGGGGAGACTGGAGTCTATCCCAGTATCATAGGGCGAGAGGCAGGGGACACCCTGGACAGGACGCCAGTCTATCGCAGGACACACAAAGACAGACAACCATTCACACACACACTCATATCTACAGACAATTTCCCCAAGTTATCAATCAACCTCTGTATGTTTTTGGACTGTGGGAGGAAACCGGAGTGTCCGGAGTAAACCCACACAACACGGGGAGAACATACTAACTACACACAGAAAGGTGACACGTAGGCTCGGCCTGGAAAGTGTATAATTTACTGCAAACTATATATTTTTCAATAATTATTTTATTGTTTAAAACTGATCTAATCTGTTTCTTCAACTAAAAACAAAGGCTTCTGTTCCAGACTCAGGTTCTGGTCCAGGATCTACTGAGTCTTCGTTCTGGTTAAACGTCTCCACACTTCTCTTTATTTATCGGTTTGGTTCGTGGCTTTAAATCTGAGTTTTTACAACTCTGTGAATCATGTCGTTAATCACCTCCAGTCCCTCGACTCCAGTAAACACTCTTTAAAACTCTCTCTCCGTCCCTCGGGGGCCGAGGAAGCGACCGTGCTGTGAAGAGGAGCCGACAGAAGGAGATGGAGAAGGCTGGACCTCCTGACCTCACCGGAGCTCCGGTTCCAGGGCGGCAGATGGATGGCAGCAGCTGCCGTCCCCGGACCCCTGCTCCCCGCCTCACCTCTCGCCGTCCGCGGGGCCAAACCTCCACCTGGATGGAGCGGCGTTGGCTCTCGATCGTCCCTCAAAGTCTGGTGATTGAAACGAGTTCAGACGTCGTTTCATCCTCGTCTGCATGTGGTCCTGAAGAGCCGGTGTCTGTGTGGAGATGGTGGAGATAACACTTACCTCCTCTTAACTTAAGTGTGTGTCTTAAGAACTTAAGTGTGTTTCTTAAGAGGTTTGTGTCAAGTTTCACTTGTGATTATGTGAAACGATGCATCGACCACACTTTTGTGTTCGGTCCATTTCATGAGCTCTTCAAAATATAAAAAAAATAGTTTTAAAGAAATAAAAACGTTCAATTTTTCAAGTGTTTCAAAAGATAAAACATCAATATTAACGTGAAAAGAACTTGTTAAGTCTTTAATATTTACAGAAACATGGACCACAAACACACACGTTTATTTATTTATTTGCAACATATACGTTTAAATTCTTCAAACTTAATCTTCACAAGGTACTTAAATAAGTCAATAAAATATTAATATAAAGTTTATTTTTCTGATATACAAATGAAGACATATGTCCACCTGTAGTTGTTCGTTCAGCACCGTAACACTTACAGGTTTTACAAAGACACGGTTTCTTTGAGTGACACCAAAAACAGAAGATAACTTTGCAGGAGCCAAGTTCTTAAGCAGCTCACTTTCAAGTACCAGATCAGTTTTCTCTTCATCTTTCTGACTCCCTCAGGAAGAACCTGAGTCGTCCGTGAGATACTCACAGTAGACTCCAGCCACTACACTACGAATCAGCTCATGAAGCTTCTTGTTCTCACAGCTCTGTCGGTGTTTTTGTTTAAATCTTTGATTTCTATTTGACTTTAAAGCTCAACTTTTCTTCATAAAGTGTGAAAAATAAATAAAGAAATATTCAATTGACTAAACATCTAAAACTTGATATGTATAAAAAATCAATAATATATAAAATCAATAATCAATACAATGTAAACAAAGTAGTACACAGTCAGAAAGTTGTCGGTTCTCTTCCAGGTCCCGTTTGTATGTTCTCATCGTGTTGAGTGGGTTTACTCTGGACACTCCGGTTTCCTCCTACTGTTCAAAAACATACACAAGTTGAGAACTTTTTTGTTTTGTAGGTATGAGTGTGTGTGTGAATGGTTGCGTGTCTTTCTGTGGCGTCCTGTCCAGGGTGTCCCCCGCCTCTCGCCTGAAGACACTGGGATAGCCCCCATGATCTGGACTCTGCTGAGAGGAAGGAGCTGGAGGACGGTTGAATAAATGGATGGACCAGCAGAAAAAAAAAGACCAACAAATGCTTCGGGTATAAAAAAAACTGAGTGACTTCCAAGCGCCTTTGAAAATCCTGCTGGGTTGAAGATCTGTTTCGCTTCCCTGAAGAACTCCTGTCGCGCCGGAGATGATTGTAATTCTACAGTTGACAAGTTCAGCGTTTGCTCAGAAGACTCTCGGACCAGCATCTGAGAAGTTTTGTTGGAAATATCTGTATCCAGGAATCTTGTTACCGACCTGGTGTCGTGTAGTATTTTCTTCCTCCTGGTGTCATTTAATTCACAAACTCCAACAGTCCCTCCTGTGAACTGGACGTGACACGAGGAACCACTAATTGATCTCTCAGAGACTCCAGGGTTAACTCCTGATACCAGTCCGTAAAACTGCTGACTGGACAACCGGAGGGTCCGAGAGCGAACCTGTCGTCCATCATCATTTTTATCCTCTTCTGTCTAAATATTTTATGTGCCGAACAACCCGAGTGCATTAAAAAAAGAAGCCACGGCGCGGATCAGGGGCGGCGGTCCTTCACCATTAGCCCGACAGGACCGGGTCCTCTGGGCCTCGTTCCTCCGGCGGTGCCACTAAAGCCTTTTGAAAGTTTTCTTGGCCTGCGCCGCACAGCTCGCCGACACACTTTCTGGGGGGGAGAGTAAATAATGCCAAAGTGACGACGTTGTAAGTGGATTTTCCGCTCGCTCCGCCGCCGCCGCGCTCACATCATAGAAGCCCATTTAGCGTGTTTAGTCTCAGAGACATTAATCCCTGTAATATCGTGTCCGCTGCGCCGGCGCTGGCAGGTATATTAGGGACGGATGGGTGAGACGGTGGGACTGCGAGTTGTCCGCCATCAATAAGCCGCGTGTGGATTACACGGGAGGCGGCGTTGCGGCGGCTGACGGTCGTCGTAATGAAAAGTTCCTGCTTGAGTTGTCGTCTCTTTGTCCGGGTTTTATTTCAAACTCTTTTCCCCGGAAATCGTCCCAGAGACGAATTATTGTCCACAGAACGTTGGAGGGGCCTGAAGGTGATGGAGGTCTTGTTCAGTAGGTCTTGAGGCAGCTGCACACCCATGGTTCTGGTTGTTTTGGAAATGGTTCTGGTCCAACAACGGTTGTTTTATCTCCAGTCTAACATGCTGTTTTCCAAACATGGACATTTGTAGGTTCTACTTAAAGTGATAGTTCAACAAGAAACACTCATTTTCTTCTCTCATGTCGACTAATGTTGATTATTTTCAGAGTAATCTGTTCTTTTTAGAGTAACAGACACAAATGTTTGTTCATTTTAATGTAGCGACTGGAGCTCAGTTGACTTAAAAACAACATACATACTCGTCTGTAACTTTGTGTGAACTATCACTGTAAGACAATCATCTCAGATCACTGATGGAAGGTCTGACCATGAATAGATCTGAAAGTAAGAACCAGAATTTTAAAATGATCCTGAAAGAAACTGGCAGCCAGTGAAGAGTTTGAAGGAGAAATGTGAGTTCTTCTACTAGAGCGGCCAGTGAAGAGTTTGAAGGAGAAATGTGAGTTCTTCTACTAGAGCGGCCAGTGAAGAGTTTGAAGGAGAAATGTGAGTTCTTCTACTAGAGCAGCCAGTGAAGAGTTTGAAGGAGAAATGTGAGTTCTTCTACTAGAGCGGCTCAGAATTCTGGCTGCAGAGTTTAGTATGAACTGCAGGCGAGACACAAAAAAAAACTAAACTGGACAGCCTTATTAAGAGCCGTTTGTGGTGGGGGCGGGTCCTAGGGCCCCCTGGATCCTGTGGAGGAAGTGTCTGGGAGGAGGATACAGAGCAAGCTGGGCTCCATGAGGAGGAACTTGTCTCACCCTCTCCAGCACACACTGAGGGCATTGAGGAGCTCCATCAGTGATAGGATGCTCCATCCCAGGTGTGTGAGGGAGAGGTACCGCAGGTCCTTCCTCCCTGCTGCCATCAGACTCCACAATAACAACACAGCCAGATAATTATCTAACTGCACCTTTCTTGCTATTTTTGTAAATATGTGTATATAATATAGTGCAGATTTATTTTCTATTCTATTTCGATTCTTTCTTTTCTTTTTAATATTTTATTTCTGGGTGTTTTTATTTTTCTTCTGGTATATTGCTCTTGCTGTTTGTTAAAAATAATTTCCCCTCGCGGGATAATAAAGGGATTCTGATTCTGATTCTGAATTATGACAGTTGGAATCCACTGTGGTCACGGGTCTGGTGACATCTCTAATATCATTTCCTTCATCTCTTCCTGGATTAAGATCTTGGTCCAAGATCAAACCCTCCTCTGTCCCAGATGTGGTCCTGGTTTTGACTTCTTTAACCTTCAACTTGACCTCAGAGTGCATCATGTTCCACCCATTCTAGGGTTTGGATCAATGAGTGTCCAAAACACACAGACCTGGTTCTCGGAGCCAACAGAGTCTTTTCTGTTTCTGATGGATTAACCGGGTTATCACCATCTGGTCCTGGTCTTTGTTGAGTCTCAAACATGGTTTCTAGGATCCTGTCCACACTCTGTCCGGTTCGACAACTGATCTTGGTTCCTTGTACGATGTTTGGTCTCTGGTCGATACCAGATCCATTCCTCTCACCTTGATCTCATCAGTCCACATGGTCTCGTCTTCTTCTGGTCCAGTATTTCAAAGACTAACAGGGTCTACCCTCTGTTCCCCCGAGAGTTCTTTCACCTTCTTACTCTATTAGAGTTGACATCCGTTGTGTGTTTTCATTCAGGGTCGGCTCTGAGGTCTTCACACAATAATGCTCTTCTTCATATGTATCCTAACCTCCTGGATGTTGGTTCTGACTGGTCTTCATTGTGGGTCTAATTAAAGGCTTTGTTTGTTGATATTTTGACGTGGATCCTGGTGTTTACCACGACTTTGATCCACTGACCCGGAGCCACTCACTGATGCCGAGAACACACGAGTCCCTCTGGAAACGGATCCTCTTCATCTGACTCATTATCTCCACTTAAGACTCGTGTTGTCGCCTCATTTGTTTCTTGTGTCTCTTCGTCCGTCGCTGCCGATGTGATCGTGTTTCTGGAGCCGCTCGGGCCTGAAGCCAAAGAGAAGCAAGAAGAATTTACTTCTGGACCAGAGTCAACGACTAACTCTGCTTCTGAGAAATGACTGGAGGGAGGGAGGGATGGAGTGAGGGAGGTAGGGAGGGAGAGATGAAGGAATGAAGGGAAGGAGGGAGAAAGGGAGGAATGGAGGGAGAGAGGGAGGGAGGGAGGAACGGAGGGAGGGAGGAATGGAAGAGTCAATAAAAATAAAACTGCTAGAAAATCTATCCATCCATCCATCCATCCATCCATCCATCCATCCATCCATCCATCCATCCATCCATCCATCCATCCATCCATCCATCCATCCATCCATCCATCCATCCATCCATCCATCCATCCATCCATCCATCCATCCATCCATCCATCCATCCATCCATCCATCAGATTATTTTAGATTATATAGACTTCATTCATTCATTCATTCATTCTAAAGTTGTTCAGTGATCTGTGTTCATTCATGATGATGTCAAGAAGATTAAATGAGTAAAAAGACTAAACGAGTAAATTCATCAGTGAACTGGATCAGAACCGACAGAAGACTCGGATCAGCTTCTGTTGTTCTAGTTCTATTCTAGTTTCAAAAACGTTTGTATAGTTAAAAGTGTCATTTCAATCCTTTCAAAATGTATATTTAAATAATAATAATCATGAATTATATATATTTTTGAAAAGGAGGCAGATTTTATTTAATGAATTCAATATATTTTTAAGTGATGTCATTATTCATCTTGATTATTGATTATTGAATATCTTGCAGCTTTATTTTCATTGACTTTATTTCTTTGCTTAAGTTGTTTTGAGTCGATGTCACTTATGAGGTGACACTTGTTTTCCTAAATACATGTCATTTGAGTGACATCTAATAACATCTAATAACATCTAAAGTCTGACGAGGGAAACATTCAACACATCAGTTTCCAGAACTTCCCGACACAGAAGCTGTGGTTCTGATTGGATCCTCCAGGATTAAAGCGGCTTGTAACCGGGCCGATATGAAAGATCTCCACAGTCGCACGTATCCGTCTTTTATCTCCAGCGCGACAGTGTCGTCAGAAGAAGCATTAGTCTGTGATGAATGGACGCTTTTGGTGATTTTCTGATGAAGCGATGATCAGACCCTCAAGGCCCTCCTGCCGCCGGTGATCACTTCCTGGTGGACAGCTGAAGGCACGAGGAGGACGAGCACTTCTTTACACCTGAGCCTGAGCAGGAAATGAAGACATCGCTGCTGTCAGGACGTCACATTATCATCCTTCACTCCCCGGACCTCGACCGAGACGTTGTTAGTGCAGCTTTCTCTCCCGGAGACTCGCGTTTCTGTTTGAGAAGCTCGAGGACGAACTCGTTTGTCCAGAGAAGTCGATGCCAGAGAACATGTGAGGAGTTTTACTGTAGCCATTAGTCTTGTGTTAGCATCGTGCTCTGATTAAATTACAAATATGTAGAAAAGAAAAAGAAAAATGAATGTATGGATGGATGGATGGATGGATGGATGGATGGATGGATGGATGGATGGATGGATGGATGGATGGATGGATGGATGGATGGATGGATGGATGGATGGATGGTTGGATGGATGGATGGATGGATGGATGGATGGATGGATGGATGGATGGATGGATGGATGGATGGATGGATGGATGGATGGATGGATGGATGGATGGATGGATGGATGGATGGATGGATGGATGGATGGATGGATGGATGGATGGATGGATGGATGGATGGATGGATGGATAAATGTTTGAATGAATTTGGTATGGATGTTTGATGGATGGATAAATGTGAAGAATGGATTGATGAATTGATGTGAATGTGAATGGATGGATGGATGGATGGATGGATAATGATGGATGGATGAATGGATGGATGGATGGATGGATGGATGGATGGATGGATGAATGAATGGATGGATGGATGGATGGATGGATGAATAATGATGAATGAATGGATGGATGAATGGATGGATGAATGAATGAATGGATGGATGGATGGATGGATGGATGGATAAATGTTTGAATGAATTAATAAATGAATGAATAAATGTTTGAATGAATTAATAAATGAATTAATGAATGAATTAATGAATGGATGGATGAATGAATAAATGTTTGAATGAATGGATGAATGAATGAATGAATGAATACAGAAGATGCTCGAACAGAAACGTCTACTCAAGTTAAAACTACAGTCGTGATCATTTTTTCACTGTGAGGGTGAATTGTTGTCATGCATTATGAGCAATTAGGTGAAAGGATGAATTGTCATAGATGTGATAGACAAACACTAATGTTTTTCGATTATTATAGTTTATATGAATGTGTTAAACAGTGAAATCTCTACTTAGTCAACACATGAATGAATGACTGTAAAGAGACAAAGTGGTTTTTCTGGGTCACATAAAAAAGTAAATAGTTGTTTAAATCACAGGATTAAACATATGAATGAGTGAATCCTGATCCTGGCCATGACTGTGATGAAACAATGAATTTATTTCTTAACGACAAATCACAATGAATGAATGAATTTTTTTGAGTGAGCAATAAAGGAATGAGAGGGTCACAGTATGTATGAAGTGAGATGATTTAAAAGGATTCACAGTAAGAGGCTGTCATGTGACCAGAAGACGGTCATGTGACCAGTAGACGGTCAGTGACGTTAATGGTGAGTCAGAGTTAAACTTAAATCTCTTTAAACACTTTCTCATCTCTGTGACCCTGAAAGTGGAAGAACTTCAGTCGTCAAACCAAAGTTCTGAGCCACACGTTGTCTTCGCCTCGTCCTGAATCCCTGGATGTTTTTTCCTTCTCCCCCGCGACGCCTCCGGATCCTGACGCAGGAACTCGCATTTTCATATGCGCGCCATGATAGATGAGGCGATCTGGAGAAAGTTGCGCGAGGAGATGCATCAGGAGGCGGACGAGAGCGAGCGCCGGCTCTGGGGGCCCCACGTTGTCACGGTCCCTCCTTTTTCTTTGCTCCGGAACGTGCGGCGTCTCCCGCGGGACCCGTAACTCTACATTCATATTCAGGAGGCGACGGCACCTGCCAGCCTGGGGGGGACGCTGCAGATCCTCGGAGCTGCCGAGGCTTCCAGACTCGAGACGGGCCATTAAAGTCTGGACTCACCGTTTAGATTGTGTTGGTGGTTCTGACCTCGTTCTGAACTGGTTCTGAACTGGTTCTGAACTGGTTCTGAACTGGTTCTGACCTCCACGACACTCTTTAATCACCAACGACAAGTCGATACTTTTGTTCTGAGCAGCAGGTTTTGACGACAGAGTGAGACGTTGCAACATCTCTGCATCGATCTTTGCAGACGTTGTTTCGTGATATGAGGGACCTGGACCAGAACCTGGACTCGGGATGGCACCAGGGATAAGAACTGTGGCGTCCTTGACCCAGGAAGTGATAGTTCACCCAAATTTAAACTTAACTCAGTTTCTACTCTCATGTCGACTAATGTTGGTTTCTTTTCAGAGTGATCTGTTCTTTTTATAGACATAGATGTTTGTTCATTTTAATGTAGTGACTGGAGCTCAGTTGTCTTCATCTTGGTCCAAAAAGACTCTTAAAAACATGCAAATACCTTCAAACTGCTCGTCTGTAACTTTGGGTGAACTATCACTTTAAGACTGAAGGTGGACCAGGAAGTAGGATCTGATGTGAGCCAGGTTTAGGGGAACTATAAGTCTGTGGTAAGACCCAAGACCACTAAAAAGTGTTCAAATACAGTGGCTAGAAAAGTAGAAACAAAACCTGCCTGACTACAACTTAGATGTTCTTCTCACCCTAATGTCGACTAATGTTAATTATTTTCAGAGTCATCTGTTCTTTTTAGAGACAAAAATGTTTGTTCATTTTAATGTAGCGACTAGAGCTCAGTTGTCTTCATCTTCATCTTCATCCAAAAAGACACTTAAAACATCTAAACACCTCCAATACTGCTCGACTGTAACGTCCCGAAGCCTGGACCACTATCTACACTGGGAGCAATATTAGTACTTCCTGTTGTTGTAGCATGCTAGCCTTTAAATTTGTGCTACAAACAAACCGTACATTTACACTAATTTAGGTTATTTTTTATCAATTCAACTCATGTTCCATGAGTTTGGATGTCTTAGGTCTTACCACAGCCTTAAGGCCTTGACACATCGCACCGATTATAGGGCGTCTGGCGTCGTTGGGCAGTCCTGTGTGGTCGGCGCCCGGAGTCCCTGTGGTGTGTCTCCCCCAGCCAGGAGTCGGCGTCCTAGTCGGTCCTAGTCCGACGACAAAAGAGGCAGATTTATGCGTCTTTTCGGCTCAGTCAGGCTCAATGGTCGATCTAATCGGTCGAGTGCTACCTTTATAGTTCCACTAAACCTGGCTCACATCAGATCCCACTTCCTGGTCCACCTTCAGTCTGAAAGTGATAGTTCACCCAAAGTTACAGACGAGCAATTTTAGAGGTATTTGGATGTTTTTAAGTTTCTTTTTGGACGAAGATGAAGACGAAGACAACTGAGCTCCAGTCGCTACATTAAAATGAACAAACATTTTTGTCTAGAACTCTAAAAAGAACAGATTACTGTAAAAATAATCGCAATTTATACGGTGAAACAACAACCAAAGCTTTGTCAATGAAACAGTAGAGGTTCAACAACCTGACCCCAGTCTTTAAGGGAGACCGACTCTGGTGATCCAGTCCTGGACGTCATGGCTGTGGTGCAACCATAGAGTCAGTGAAGAAGAGAAAGACTCTGTCTCTCCCTGAGACTCTTCTGTCATCTGTCGTCTTTGTGTTTGCGGCGTCTCACGCCACCGCGTCCAATCCCTGCTCGCCGCATTATTTACGACGCACACATGTGGTGCTCGCGTTAACAATTTCACACACAAAGTCATGACACCAAAATAAAGGGACAATGGCTTCCCAGCTTCCCGGGATCGTCTCTGGCAGAAAACCAGGAACAATTTTGACGTTTTTATTGTGACATGGTAGTAAAAAAATGAATAAAACTGTTTGTGGCTTGTGGCCCAGAATAAGACACACACTAGTTATGAAATGACATGTCTCCAGTTCAACACTACACAAAACTGACCACAAACTGTTTCAACTGAGAAAAATCTATACATTTATTAAAATGATGTCACAACATGATCTGGATCTCATAATGTGTTTGTGTCGTTTACACTGTTGTAACAGTTTATTTAGTGTCTAAACCAGAAGGATGTGTCTCGCCTGCACTTCATACTAAACTCTGCAGAAATTCTACCTCTAGTAAAGAACTACATTTCTCTTCAAACTCTTCATGGTGCTTAGTAGAAGAACTCAATTTCTCCTTCAAACTCTTCACTGGCTGCTCTAGTAGAAGAACTCCATTTCTCCTTCTGCCAGTTTCTTTCAGGATCATTTAAAATTCTGGTTCTTACTTTCACATCTATTTATGGTCAGACCTTCCATCAGTGATCTGATCCAGACGTACACCCCAGCTCGGGCTCTGAGGTCTGTGGATCAGAATCTACTGATGGTTCCTGAACTTCCGGACCAGAGGAGAGAAATCCTTCCAGACTGTTGCTCCTAAGCTTTGGAACCATCTCTGTGTTTGATGATCTACTGACTCCTTCAAGAAACATCTGTGTTTGATGATCTACTGACTCCTTCAAGAAATATCTGTGTTTGATGATCTACTGACTCCTTCAAGAAACATCTGTGTTTGATGATCTACTGACTCCTTCAAGAAACATCTGTGTTTGATGATCTACTGACTCCTTCAAGAAACATCTGTGTTTGATGATCTACTGACTCCTTCAAGAAACATCTGTGTTTGATGATCTACTGACTCCTTCAAGAAACATCTGTGTTTGATGATCTACTGACTCCTTCAAGAAACATCTGTGTTTGATGATCTACAGACTCCTTCAAGAAACATGTGTGTTTGATGATCTACTGACTCCTTCAAGAAACATCTGTGTTTGATGATCTACTGACTCCTTCAAGAAACATCTGTGTTTGATGATCTACTGACTCATTCAAGAAACATCTGTGTTTGATGAACTACTGACTCCTTCAAGAAACATCTGTGTTTGATGATCTACTGACTCCTTCAAGAAACATCTGTGTTTGATGATCTACTGACTCCTTCAAGAAACATCTGTGTTTGATGATCTACTGACTCCTTCAAGAAACATCTGTGTTTGATGATCTACTGACTCCTTCAAGAAACATCTGTGTTTGATGATCTACTGACTCCTTCAAGAAACATCTGTGTTTGATGATCTACTGACTCCTTCAAGAAACATCTCTGTGTTTGATGATCTACTGACTCCTTCAAGAAACATCTGTGTTTGATGATCTACTGACTCCTTCAAGAAACATCTGTGTTTGATGATCTACTGACTCCTTCAAGAAACATCTCAAGACACTTTTATTTGAGCCTTTTCTTAACTTTCTTGTTGCTGCTGTGTTTGTCTCTCTGTTGTCTTGATCTGAAGTATATTTTTTAACTGTGTATTGTTTTGTTGTTTAAGTGCTTTGTGACCCTGGTCCAGAAACATCTTTACAAATAATGACTTACTTACAAGACAAAAGAGACAAAGAACGGAAGAAAACCAGGAACATTTGGACCTTAGATTGTGACACGATGCACAAAACTGAATGTGTCAGGGAGAAAAGGACTTTGGGAGGAAGGGAAGAAATA
>JACEEU010000690.1:1184172-1214172 GCA_016630915.1 Callionymus lyra
CTGAGCTAAAGGGAACGTCAACAAAAGAGTCGGATAAAGTCAAACTTTATAAAGCGTCTGACATTTCTGTTCACTCTCATGGTAACGATGTTCAAATGATGTTGAAAAGACTTCAAGCAGCAGCGCGTGAGACTGTGTTGTGAGCAGACGAATGTTGAGCAGCAGTGAAGTTGAGCGCATGTATGACGGCTAGAGAGCACGTGTATGACATGTTGAACACACGTGTATGACATGTTGAACGCACGTGTATGACATGTTGAACACACGTGTATGACATGTTGAACACACGTGTATGACATGTTGAGCGCATGTATGACGGCTAGAGCGCACGTGTATGACATGTTGAACCCACGTGTATGACATGTTGAACGCACGTGTATGACGGCTAGAGCGCACGTGTATGACATGTTGAACACACGTGTATGACATGTTGAACGCACGTGTATGACATGTTGAACGCACGTGTATGACATGTTGAACACACGTGTATGACATGTTGAACACACGTGTATGACGGCTAGAGCGCACGTGTATGACATGTTGAACCCACGTGTATGACATGTTGAACGCACGTGTATGACGGCTAGAGCGCACGTGTATGACATGTTGAACACACGTGTATGACATGTTGAACGCACGTGTATGACGGCTAGAGCGCACGTGTATGACATGTTGAACCCACGTGTATGACATGTTGAACGCACGTGTATGACGGCTAGAGCGCACGTGTATGACATGTTGAACACACGTGTATGACATGTTGAACGCACGTGTATGACGGCTAGAGCGCACGTGTATGACATGTTGAACCCACGTGTATGACATGTGATGGGCGCATGTTGAACGCACGTGTATGACGGCTAGAGCGCACGTGTATGACATGTTGAACGCACGTGTATGACGGCTAGAGCGCACGTGTATGACATGTTGAACGCACGTGTATGACGGCTAGAGAGCACGTGTATGACATGTTGAACACACGTGTATGACTGGTAGAGCGCAGTAGAGTGATTTTGAGTGTGGAAAGACCAAGACACACTCGCTCAAACCGGTGGCAGTAATATCACTCCATTGACGTCCGCCATGATGTCGGTGCAGAGTCATGAAAGTGTTTGTAATCAAGTCACCCACCAGTTAATGTCCATATATAAGATGCTCCGGATTATAAGAAGCACTGTCGTTTTTGGAGAAATTTAAAGGCTTTTAAGTGAACCTTATAGTGCGGAAAATACGGTATTTTAGCTCGACATAGAGACGTCGCAGTCCTTATTACGTTACGTTCATCGCGTTGAAGAAGTTAAAACTGGTCAAAATGTTTATTTCTTTGATCAATCAATGACTTATTTTTATTTCAGGAAAATACTTAAAGAAAGTTAGATAAGAGAAGATAAAGTGCATCGGAATAAGGAAATAATACAAAGAAAAGGATAAAAAGATTAACTCTGCTCCTGCTTCCAAAGTCAGAGTTATAAAGTGTAATGTTAATGTTATATTTAACAGTAAAAAAAACACAAAGACTTTGTCATTTTCACTAGTTTACAGTTTTATTTAATGAGTAAACTTGATGTAAACAATGTTGTTGAGTCTAAAGTCACAACTTAAGTTACTCCAGAGAAAATAAGAACATTTATTTTCTGAAAGCAAAACACTTTTCAGACAGAAATAATCGATGGAACCGATATCTTTTTTATTATCTTAAGCACCAGTGACCGGAGCTCAACATTGACCTGTCGACCTTTACAGATGTCAGTGATCGAGATAAGATAAAGACGAGATTTTATGGATGTTAAAAAAAACTACACGAAGATTTAAAATAACAAAAAAACTGAGGGTTAATGACTTTTGAATGTTGATCAGATCCATCATCAGAGTTCATCCACTTTGAGTTCTGAGAGGTGGATTCTCTCCTGGAGGGGGCGCTAGTCCTCGCAACTCAACTTCACAGCTCGTCCCTCCAAAGACTTGAGCGACAGAACTTGTCATCCAAGCGTGTAAAGGTCAGAGTGTGTGTGTGTGTGTGTGTGTGTGTGTGTGTGTGTGTGTGTGTGTGTGTGTGTGTGTGTGTGTGTGTGTGTGTGTCGGGGTCTGTCCTGCTAATCCCACAATCAAAGTGTCCCCGAGGAGGGTTTAGCTGGAGTCGGCCGGTCAGTCGCCAGAGAAGCTGCACCATCGACAGCTCGCTCTAAGTGAACGTTTCCTCTCCTGGGTCTTGTGGTTAAACATGGAGGCCGACGTGTGGCGCGATGCTAATGGCTCGTTTATAGCATTGATTTGTCATTGGATACCCTTCCTCGCGGCCCCCCGCGGGACCGCCAACCTTACGGCAGACGGACATTTTCAAATGTGTCTTTTTTTTACGGCTTCGACGCCTCGTCGCGCTCGATATCGATCGACGACAAAAGATGTCGTCGCTCCTGCGCCACGATTTAATCTCGGCGGGTTCGACGGACGCGATCTAAGTGTCGTGAGGCTGAAGAACGAGTCGGTTGAGGTCCAGGAATCTAGATCCTCTCGTGGATCCACAGGCTGAAGATCTAGATTCCACCATTAAGAAAAATAAATATTCCTTTAAGCAGCAGCGCAACTGGTGTTGTGAGCAGACAAATGTTGAGCAGAAGGGAAGTTGAGCACATGTATGACGGCTAGAGCGCACGTGTATGACATGTTGAACACACATTTTTTCATTATTTTGTATAAAAGTTTAGGGAAAAGTTGATTTAACATGTAAGTATTTGGATACACCAGAGAGCTTTCCAGGGTGTCCCACACACATGTTATATAAACAATTGTTAATTCCACATATGAGAACAAACCTTATACTTTTATCCTTTTTTTAATCTTGTGATTTCTATTTTCCGAGATCTAAGCGTGATAAGATTGGGATGGACAGGAGAGCTTTCCAGGGTGTCCCACACATGAGAAAGATCTTTTACTTTTATTGTATTTCGTTATGTAATTATTTGTTTAGTTCTTAATATAATTACATTTTACTTCCATGAAGCGATGGAATGTTGGTGTTTAAGTCGTTCATCTAAATCCTGTTCAGATCTTTAGTCTGAAGATAAAGTTTAGATGACAAAAAAAAATGGACCGGAGAGCTTTCCAGGGTGTCCAACGGCCATATTTTGGGAATACACCAAAAATATAAAAAATGGTTAATTCCACGTATGAGAATGTTTTTCTTTTATTGTGTAAAATTATTTTATAATTTATTTTTTATAAAAGATTTCAAGAGATACATGTCTTGAGAATGTTTGCTTAGATTTGAGTGTGTAATATGTTCCGTTTATATATATCTTGGGATTGACTGGAGAGCTTTCCAGGGTGTCCCTCGCCCACATTTAGTTCAAGGTGAAAATAAAAATGAGTCCATAAATAAAAATAGTAAATCCACATATGAGACACTTTTCCTCTCGATAGTGTTTTTATATTATTATTATTTTCTAAACACGTATTTACATCTAAACCTTCTTATAAAAATTGTATATATTATTATTCATTATATAAAGAAATATTTGGTAAAAGGGTTTATTTCTATGGTATTGAATCTGAACTTGTGTTTCAACCAATCACAGTAGAGCTTTCACGTGAGGAGCGAAGGAAACGCATGAAGAACCAGAAGAAGAAAGAATCTCCACCTCCGGACCCGAGACTTTAGATAAGTTTCTCAGACACATGCATCTTTAATCCACCATTTTGACCTTCACCTAACTTTAGACCCCTGAGGGTCGAGGCTCAAAACGTGCCAGAAAGCGACGACCACTCCAATCTTCCATCGCACCTTCAGAGAAGAAGAAGATAAGAGTCGTGAGGAGGACGAGGGACACCTCCTGGAGACCCTCCTGGAGACACTTGAAAACAGAGAGAGAGGGAAGATCTAGGAGGAGATCTGGAGACTGAACTGAAATCCATTAATGAAGCGTCGCAGCAGCAGCGGAGGATTAATCCGCATCAGGAATCCTAATGAGTTCAATCAGCACCAGGACCCAGCAGGAGACCAGACTCCCACACCTCCAGTAATTACACTGGATCAGGTTTATCTCACGCAGACATCGCGCTCCCATCCCAGAGAACCAGGGATGTCGGAGCGTGGAGGAGGAGGAAGAGGAGGAGGAGGAGGAGGAGGAGGAGGAGGAGGAAGAGGAGGAGGAGGAGGAGGAGGAGGAAGGAGGAGGAGGTAGGTGGAGGAGGAGGTGGAGGAGGAGGAGGAGGAGGAGGAGGAGGAGGAGGGGAGGAGGAGGAGGTGCAGGTGGAGGAGGAGGTGCAGGTGGAGGAGGAGGTGGAGGAGGAGGAGATGGAGGAGGAGGAGGAAGAGGAGGAGGAGGTGGAGGAGGAGGAGATGGAGGAGGAGGAGGAAGAGGAGGAGGAGGAGGAGGAGGAGGTGCAGGTGGAGGAGGAGGTGGAGGAGGAGGAGTTGGAGGAGGGAGGAGGTGGAGGTGGAGGAGGAGGTGCAGGTGGAGGAGGTGCAGGTGGAGGAGGAGGTGGAGGAGGAGGAGGAGGAAGAGGAGGTGAGTTGGAGGAGGTGGAGGAGGAGAAGGTGGAGGAGGAGGAGATGGAGGAGAAGGAGGTAAGAGGAGGGAGGAGGAGGAGGAGGAAGAAGAGGAGTAGGAGGAGGAGGAGGTGGAGGTGGAGGAGGAGGTAGGTGGAGGAGGAGGAGGAGGAGTTGGAGGAGGTGGTGGAGGAGAAGGTGGAGGAGGAGGAGATGGAGGAGAAGGAGGTGGAGGAGGTGAAGGACGAGGAGGAGGAGGAGGAGGAGGTAAAGGAGGTGGAGGGAGGTAAAGGAGGTGGAGGAGGTGAAGGAGGAAAAGGAGGAGGTGGTGGAGGAGGTTGAGGAGGAGGAGGAGGTGCAGGAGGTGAAGAGGTGGATTATCAGACCCTGCTCTGGAACCATGAGTCAGCAGAAGAAGGGATTAAAGACCACCAGGACCAGATGATGACGAGAGCATTTTTCCATCAGATCACATCAGTGATGGAGAAATAAAAGCTCAACACTAAGATGCTCAGACTGAACTGATACTGTGGCTTCATAGAAGGACCTATAGATCCAAACCTGTCATCATCTCACCTCCTCTGATGAGACACATGAACTACTGACCCTCACCAGGTAACTCACCTTTAAAAGTCACTTTTCATGAAATAAACGATGAGAAAAACTACAATTATGACATCTTTCGAAACCCTGTTTAAAAGTGTAAAGAAAATGTAGGTATGTGTGAATATAATTATAATAAACATGTAAACAATAGAGTCACACATCACAACAACACACACACTGATAATACAATAGAGTCACACATCACAACAACACACACACTGATAATACAATAGAGTCACACATCACAACAACACACACACTGATGATACAATAGAGTCACACATCACAAAAACACACACATACTGATAATACAATAGAGTCACACATCACAACAACACACACTATGATGATACAATAGAGTCACACATCACAACAACACACACACACTGATAATAAGATAGAGTCACACATCACAACAACACACACACTGATAATACAATAGAGTCACACATCACAAAAACACACACACACACATCACAAAAACACACACATACTGATAATACAATAGAGTCACAGATCACAACAACACACACACATTGATGATACAATAGAGACACATCACAACAACACACACACAAAAGTCACACATCACAACAACACACACACACTGATAATAAGATAGAGTCACACTTCACAACAACACACACATACTGATAATACAATAGTCACACATCACAACAACACACACACTGATAATACAATAGAGTCACACATCACAAAAACACACACACACTGATGATACAATAGAGTCACACATCACAACAACACACACACACTGATAATAAGATAGAGTCACACATCACAACAACACACACACACTGATGATACAATAGAGTCACACATCACAACAACACACACACACACACTGATGATACAATAAAATCACACATCACAACAACACACACACACTGATGATACAATAGAGTCACACATCACAACAACACACACACACTGATGATACAATAGATTCACACATCAAAACAACACACACACTGATGATACAATAGAGTCACACATCACAACAACACACACACACTGATGATACAATAGAGTCACACATCACAACAACACACACACATTGATAATAAGATAAAGTCACACATCACAACAACACACACACACACACTGATGATACAATAAAATCACACATCACAACAACACACACACACTGATGATACAATAGAGTCACACATCACAACAACACACACACACTGATGACACAATAGAGTCACACATCAAAACAACACACACACTGATGATACAATAGAGTCACACATCACAACAACACACACACTGATGACACAATAGAGTCACACATCACATCACATCAATGGATACTGTTGCAGTTAAACCTGGTCAAATGTTAGAGTGACTCATGTCCACTAGTATAATCTGGTGGATTCTATGGCGAGTCTCTGAAGTGAAGAAGCTAAAATGTAGTCAAAAGTTACTTTATCTTCCACAAACTTCAGAGCATCTGCTTCACTTTGTTTCTCCTGAAAAGAACAAAAGTTATTTTTCCTTCTGCTCCACTTTCATGGTTTTAACTTCATTTTTTTTTTCTCGGTACAAACGACTCCCGAGAGTTTTTATTTCTCCAAACACCAAAAGAAACTTTGCGTCGCTTCTCCGCCACAGATTTCCTGAAACAATATTTACCTCGACGGAGTTTGATGTATGTTGTTGTGCCGCCGCTCCATCTGTTGCGCGAGCGAGTGGGTGATGTTTGTCTCCCCGAAAAGTGGTGTGAAAGATTGCGCTCGCTCACTCCACCTTCCTGCGTTTCATGCATCTGATGCCAAAACACGGCGTGTGGAATCGGCTGTTTCGTGACGAGCTAAAGATGCTAGCGTGAGACGCCGTTAGCGTGGAGCGATGAATCGGAGCGTGAAGACGACTGAGGAACTTGAAAAATGCTGGAGTCGCTGCTCGAGCTTCAACTTTCAAAACTCTGATGTTCTTTTCCGTCACTGATGTTAGTTCAGTGTTTCAGGAGATCTCGCCTCGTTCTACGTGTCCTGGTCTTGTGTACCGAGGTCTACGACAACATCTCTGATCAAAGTTTGTCGGTGGACAAGAGTCCGGTGGTGACAACGAGTCACTCACCAGACGTGTACGTGGTTCCTGCAGCTCTTACTGTGTCGTGATAGAACTACTACATGGTACTTTTAATACTGACCTGCTCTAGTAGAAGAACTCACATTTCTCCTTCAAACTCTTCACTGGCCGCTCTAGTAGAAGAACTCACATTTCTCCTTCAAACTCTTCACTGGCTGCCTAGTAGAAAACTCTCCTTCAACTCTTCACTCTCTCTAGTAGAAGAACTCACATTTCTCCTTCAAACTCTTCCTTTCTTAGAAACTCACATTTCTCCTTCAAACTCTTCACTGGCTGCCAGTTTCTTTCAGGATCATTTTAAAATTCTGGTTCTTACTTTCAGATCTATTCATGGTCAGACCTTCCATCAGTGATCTGATCCAGACTTACACCCCAGCTCGGGCTCTGAGGTCTGTGGATCAGAATCTACTGATGGTTCCTGAACTTCAGGACCAGAGGAGAGAAATCCTTCCAGACTGTTGCTCCTAAGCTTTGGAACCATCTCTGTGTTTGATGATCTACTGACTCCTTCAAGAAACATCTGTGTTTGATGATCTACTGACTCCTTCAAGAAACATCTGTGTTTGATGATCTACTGACTCCTTCAAGAAACATCTGTGTTTGATGATCTACTGACTCCTTCAAGAAACATCTGTGTTTGATGATCTACTGACTCCTTCAAGAAACATCTGTGTTTGATGATCTACTGACTCCTTCAAGAAACATCTGTGTTTGATGATCTACTGACTCCTTCAAGAAACATCTGTGTTTGATGATCTACTGACTCCTTCAAGAAACATCTGTGTTTGATGATCTACTGACTCCTTCAAGAAACATCTGTGTTTGATGATTACTGACTCCTTCAAGAAACATCTGTGTTTGATGATCTACTGACTCCTTCAAGAAACACTGTGTTTGAGATCTACTTACTCCTTCAAGAAACACTGTGTTTGATGATCTACTGACTCCTTCAAGAAACATCTGTGTTTGATGATCTACTGACTCCTTCCATCAAGAAACATCTGTGTTTGATGATCTACTGACTCCTTCAAGAAACATCTGTGTTTGATGATCTACTGACTCCTTCAAGAAACATGTGTTTGATGATCTACTGACTCCTTCAAGAAACATCTGTGTTTGATGATCTACTGACTCCTTCAAGAAACATCTGTGTTTGATGATCTACTGACTCCTTCAAGAAACATCTGTGTTTGATGATCTACTGACTCCTTCAAGAAACATCTGTATTTGATGATCTACTGACTCCTTCAAGAAACATCTGTGTTTGATGATCTACTGACTCCTTCAAGAAACATCTGTGTTTGATGATCTACTGACTCCTTCAAGAAACATCTGTGTTTGATGATCTACTGACTCCTTCAAGAAACATCTCAAGACGTTTCTATTTGTTCAGGCTTTTCCTTCATTATCTGGAACTCCTGTGTTGTTCTCAGTATTATCTTGACCTTTAAAGTATATATTTTATTGAATATTGTTTTGATTGTTTAAGTTCTTTCTGACCCTGGTCTGGAAAAGCACTATATAAATATAAATTACTTACTTACTTCAGTCAAAGACAATAGAGCGTGACATGTTTATTAGTCCGGTCAACAACCATCTTAAAAGTGACGCCATCATATCAGCGGAAGATGTTTAAGGTAAGGTAAGGTAAAACTTTAGTCTCGCACACTGGAGATTGTGTCGCCAGATAAGATTTATTGTTTGATTCACCTTGAAATGAAGACTGAAGGTTTAGTCCAGATTCTGATTCTTGGTGTTGGGCCCACTCTGCTCTGAAATGTTTATTTCTAAAGATCTTTCCAGACCAGGGTTACAAAGCGCTTAAAAAATTAAAACAATACTCAATAAAATATATACTTCTATTATATTATACATTATACTTATGTGTATTATTTTTCATTCCAATAGTTGTAAAATGATCTGGTTCAGTGTCACGTTTACGACGTTCTGAGATGTTTGCATCATCTTAACTGAGTCCTGGTACCGACTGAAGATTGAGTTAACGGACGAGACCACAGAGAAGACCTGGACCAGCACCTCCACCATCTTGTAGTTGTTGAGGCCGATCCAAGGACCAGAAGAAGAGGTTTGGCATCAGAGTCCCGGAGCAGATGACGTCTCCGTCGTCTGACGCAGAATAAAGTCCGTAGACTCCAGTCCCGAACGTCTGGATCTGCTCCGGGAAGGAAAAATAAATCTTCTTATTAGGTTTCCAATTCCATCCGTCAGCCTCCCCGGAACAAACTCTTACTTCCCCTCACTGGGCCTGATATCTGCGCGAGGCTCATCAAAAACACTCGCCGGCTTCTTAAAAGCGTCTGTGTTTTGCAAGCTCTGAGTTCTTGGACTTGAAAATCGATGGAATTAGACGAGAGGGACCGAGAATCAGGAGCGACGTGAACGAGTTCTGCACCGGCGCCTCTTTGCACGGCTTGAATTAAGATGTAAAGATTCGGACAAGTGCTGGACTTCCTCCCGCCCGAGGGCCCGGAGGTCCAGACTCTCTGTGATGCTGTGATTTCGGATAAAAGCTTCTCGTTCTTCTTTGACTGCTTTACAAGCATTTGTTCGGCGCGAGACTCAAAGCCTTTTTTCTGTGAATCGACTTGTTCTCGCGTCGATTCATCCACGAACGACTCAGAGACTTGTTTGCTGAACTTAAGCAGACGTTTCTCTTTTGCTCAACATTCTAGTGAAGATGACGTGACGTAAAAAAGTCTGAGAAACCATTTGTACGACTCGTTTGAATTAAAGAATCCTCTCGTCAAGTTTGGTATTTATCAGTTTTGTCTCAAACCAGTCGTCCTGGGTCCGACCCGAGGACTCCCCCCTCAATATAAAAGGACTTTAATATTTTTCTCACACAGAATAAAATCATCAAATTAATTTATTTGACTTTATTTGACTGTTTTGAATAATTGAACTCAGGGCTGTGACCTTGACCAGACATGTATGTAGTTAGACGCTAAGAACTACTGAACTGGGGGCCATTATCGCACAGAATAACAAGGGGCCCAATATCTCACAGAATAACAAGGGGCCCAATATCTCAAAGAATAACAAAGAGCCAAATATCTCAAAGAATAACAAGGAGCCCAACATCTCAAAGAATGACAAGGAGCCCAATATCGCACAGAATAACAAGGGGCCCAATATCTCAAAGAATAACAAGGAGCCCAATATCTCACAGAATAACAAGGGGCCCAATATCTCAAAGAATAACAAGGAGCCCAATATCTCACAGAATAACAAGGAGCCCAATATCTAACAGAATAACAAAGAGCCCAATATCTCACAGAATAACAAGGAGCCCAATATCTCACAGAATAACAAGGAGCCCAATATCTCACAGAATAACAAGGAGCCCAATATCTCACAGAACAAGGGAGCCCAATATCTAACAGAATAACAAAGAGCCCAATATCTAACAGAATAACAAAGAGCCCAATATCTCACAGTATAACAAGGAGGCCAATATCTCACAGAATAACAAGGAGCCCAATATCTCACAGAATAACAAGGAGCCCAATATCTAACAGAATAACAAAGAGCCCAATATCTAACAGAATAACAAAGAGCCTAATATCTCACAGAATAACAAGGAGCCCAATATCTCACAGAATAACAAGGGGCCCAATATCTCACAGAATAACAAGGGGCCAAATATCTCAAAGAATAACAAGGAGCCCAATATCTCACAGAATAACAAGGAGCCCAATATCTCACAGAATAACAAGGAGCCCAATATCTCACAGTATAACAAGGAGCCCAATATCTCACAAGGAAGTGAAGACATGTTGATGTGAAGAAAGAAATGAGGAAACAGGAAGTGATCTCACAAAATGAAGGTAAACAATTCCATCTTTATGATTCAAAAACCTTTAATGACTTGTTTTGCAGGAAATGAATCAACTTTGAACTCATATGGTCTGAAGCTGAGATTATTTCACCATGAGTTACAATCAGGTTGGATAGGAGTCGCTCTGAGTCTGGTCCAGGTTTAACATCCTGAGGCAGAATGTTCTGGTCTTGTTTATAAAGTAACGCTTGATTTACTCACCTTGACTCCCGGAGCAGGTTAAAGATCTGATGCCGAGTCCATCAAACACATGATGATCCGGAGGCTAATCTCGCTCCTGGAACCGAGCCCTGGGCGGTCCCCTGGCGTGCTGGGACGAGGATGCAGACGCTCACACAACAACACTCTCTCGCCGCCATAATCTCCCTGTCGCTGACTCGACCGTTTCCTGGATAAATGGCAACACCTGAGAGATGAAGGATTACAGGATGTTGTCGTCCAGATGGACGGAGAACATGATGACGCCTTCACACAAATAGATGTTTGGGGTTTCTTCTACGCAAAAAAAGGGTGTCACGACCTTTGACCCCAGAAAATGTTGCCTCACCGGCTCCTCTGGGATGTAGATTTAGAGGTGCTGATCCTCATCCCCGCCGTGTTCTGCTACAAATATGAATTCAGCCACGTCTGAAGAAACATCTAAACTTCTCTGTTCACGGTGTTCGGGTTAATTTGCCGAACCTTCTCCTAAAGTGATGTTTTTTTTGTGCAGCACAACCTTTGACCTCAATCTCCTGAAGCTGGAAGAAGAAATTAAAACGACGACGCGTCCGTGAGTCACGACGCAGAAGAACGAGCCGAGACACTCGAGGAGGAGCTGACCCGACTGGACTTCTGAGAGTTATGGTTTGAGTGGTTCTGAACAAAAGTTTCTCAGAAGTGGTTTTACTGCACACTAATGAGCCGTAACATTATGACCAGCCTGTGCCTAGTGTTTCAAGTGAGAGCTGTTGATTGATAAGGTTTGAAAAATAAGTAACTTGGATGCTTCACAACAAGTGATACATAAAAGTAAGTAAATCTAATTTAATCTGTTTTCTCAAAATCAAAGGAGATAACAAATGTGTTTTCAGTATCCTTTGTGTTGTCTCTTGGTCAAGGTGACCCAGAGACCAAGAAACACATCTGTTTGCGGTATCACATGTGTTGTCTCTGGGACAAAGTGACCGGAGGCCCCTAAACAAATGTGTTTGTGGTATCCATTGTGTTGTCTCTGGGTCAAGGTGACCCGGAGTCCCGGAAACAAATGTAATTGTGGTATCCCTTGTGTTGTCTCTGGGTCAAGGTGACCCGAAGGCCCGGAAACAAATGTGTTTGTGGTATCCTTTGTGTTGTCTCTGGGTCAAAGTGACCCGGAGTCCCAAAACAAATGTAATTGTGGTATCCTTTGTGTTGTCTATGGGTCAATGTGACCCGAAGGCCCAGAAAAATAATGTGATTGTGGTATCCTTTGCGTTGTCTCTGGGTCAAGTTGACCCAGAGTCCCGGAAACAAATGTAATTGTGGTATCCTTTGCGTTGTCTCTGGTTCAAGGTGTGCCGAAGGCCGGGAAACAAATATGTTTGTGTTTTCTCTGGGTCAAATTGACCCTCCCTGGCTTTCATAAACATACGCACTGGTGGACCTTGAGGCAGACACAACACAAGGGTTAAGTTAATATTTCAAGGTTCTGGATCCTAATCCAACCTAAATCCATGAAGGGAGTTGAAAGCGTTGCCTAGCAACAGCCTCCACAACAGCACCACTCTTGAGAGGATTTAGGCCAAAGTAACATCTTCATGAAATGTTTGACCTCTTTGGTGGTCGACGAGGGTTACTTTACAAAGTATTGACTTTCTCACTGGAACCAAAGTGGACGAAGCCTTCAGCGGCGCCGCCTCTAACCCTCTGGAACTCCATCCCTGCCAGCCTTCAGTTCCACTCAATCTCTGCCGTTCTTCTTTAAAGGCTCAAAATTCATCTTTTCAACATCACTTTCAACACTTGAAAATAATTCTCAACCGTCTCTCTTTCTTTTTTATTGTCTGCTGTCGCCACCTTGTTGTGTTCGAGTGTTTTCAAGTTTTTTTCATTTTGTGTTTCTATTGTATTGAATGTATGTTCATTTAAAGCGTCTTCAAGTATTGTTATTCTTCTTCTTCTGTTTTAACTGTTGTTTTTAGTCTTTTTAACCTGGTGTTCTCTGTCCCTGTTTTTATAGGCGGAGTCAGATACACCAAAAAATACAAAGAAAGAAGCCAGATCCTCAACTACCTGGTGGGGGAGGCAAAGATGGCGGTGTATCTGACCCGCAGGGACCAGCTGCAGAATGGACACTCGCTGGGTGTGGTGGCTCTGTGGAAGCAGAACATTAGATCCAGACGAGGCTGATTCTGCTTCCACAGGGTCACCAACAACACAGAAATGTTTTTTACAAAATGGGGGAAAAATGGACAAATTTGTGCAATGAAAGAAAATACACTACAATTTGCACAATGGCTCGACTGAAGAGTCGCACATGTCACTTTGGATGAAAACTTTGTAAAGAACTTTTTGCAATAAAGTAATTTTAAAAGTCAAAGTCTTCTTCTTCTTCTTCTTCTTCTTCTTCTTCTTCTTCTTCTTCTTCTTCTTCTTCTTCTTCTTCTTCTTCTTCTTCTTCTTCTTCTTCTTCTTCTTCTTATTGTTATTATTATTACTATTATTATGATTATGATGGTTACTATTATGAAAGCGCTATATAAATACAAATTACTTACTTATTGTTGTTGTTTTGTTGTTATTATTATTATTATTAGTATTATTAGTAGTATTATTATTATTATTATTATTATTGTTGTTATTAATATTATTATTATTATTGTTGTTATTATTATTATTATTGTTATTATTATTATTATTATTATTATTATTGTTATTGTTGTTATTATTATTATTATTGTTATTATTATTATTATTGTTATTATTATTATTATTATTGTTATTATTATTATTATTATTATTGTTATTATTATTATTATTATAATTATGATTATTATTATTATTATTATTATTATTATTATTATTATTATTATTATTATTATTATTATTATTATTATTATTATTATTATTATTATTATTATTATTATTATTATTATTATTATTATTATTATTATTATTATATTATTATTATTATTATTATTATTATTATTATTATTATTATTATTATTGTTGTTATTATTATTATTATTATTATTATTATTATTATTGTTATTATTATTATTATTATTATTATTATTATTATTATTATTATTATTATTATTATTATTATTATTATTATTATTGTTTGTTATTATTATTATTATTATTATTGTTTTATTATTATATTATTGTTATTATTATTATTATTATTATGTATTATTGTAATGTTATTATTATTGATTATTTAGGGGGGGGGGGGGGGGGGGAAAAAAAAAAGGGGAAAAAAAAAAGGGGGGGAAAAAAAAGGGGGAAAAAAAAAAAAAAAAGGGAAGGACCAAACAACTTATATAATATTATTATTATAATAACATCTCAAAACACGGATCCAAACAAGGCCCATTAAATAAATAATAATAAATAATAATAATAATAATAATAATAAATAAATGTTTCTTGAATGTAAACCTCAACAGTTAACAGAAGTAACATCCAAAAACACAAAGTAAAGCACAAGATAATCCAACACAACGGATTATTCGTATAAATTCTCATGACCTGACACTCGGCGTCAGAACCTCCTGGCTCCACTGGACCAGGACTTTCAAACACCTGGATGGATCCCAGAGTTTCCTCTCGAGCTGTTTTACATTTTCCCAGAAGGGCTTCTGTGCCAGCGTCAGGTTTGGCAGCGAGAAGTGTTTGTTGGAGTCAACGAGCGTCTCAACACCTCCAACAATACAAGTTTAATGAGCGACATCTGAGGTCGTCTCTCTCAAATCAACGTCTTCTGCTCGTGACATGAGTCCGGGTCTGGATCAGATTAGAATTCCTGGCCCACCGTCGTCTTGGGCTCACCGGGGTCAGCGCCAGTTGTGGAGTCGTTCGAGGAGACGCTCGTGGAGAAGAAACGAGAGGCGAGAACTCATTAATGTAATTATATTAAAGTCCTGCTTCTCCTGCTCTCAGCTGATGGAGGTCCAGAGTTCAGACCTGACGTCGGTGCAGAGAATGAAGTCTGAATCAGCTCCTCCATCGTGTGTTTGCAGGAGACCACCAGCGTTCCAAGACCCTTCGGCCACGTCTGGTCTCCTCGCTGACCTCCATCCACCGAGATCTGAATGAAAATCTGCTTTTTTTCTGGAGAAACAAACACTGAAAATGTTCAATTTTAATTGAATTTATTCTTTCGAGGCATCGCGAGCAGAGAATGACTTTATTCTGAATATTTGTATTGCTCGTAAAAACTTGAGGACTTTGCTGAAGAAAATGAAAATGGAATAAAAAAGTCTATTTACTGAATAATCCAATGTTCAAACCTCACATAAGTTTCAAGAATACAAAGTATTCTTCATTTATTATCACAGTTTATTTTACCTGATGAAAGTTACTGTGAACACGTTTATTCTGGTGTCCTTGAACATCTCACTGAGACTTGAAGGCAGAAACCTGCTAAAACCCATCATAAACAAACTTAATTGTTCGCGGTGAAATATCCAAACTGGCAAAACTGTAAGTGTGTAGTAGTTTGATTTGAGACAGTACTACACTGTAAGTGTGTAGTAGTTTGATTTGAGACAGTACTACACTGTAAGTGTGTAGTAGTTTGATTTGAGACAGTACTACACTGTAAGTGTGTAGTAGTTTGATTTGAGACAGTACTACACTGTAAGTGTGTAGTATTTTGATTTGAGACAGTACTACACTGTAAGTGTGTAGCAGATAGTTTGATTTGAGACAATACTACACTGTATGTGTGTAGTAGTTTGATTTGAGACAGTACTACACTGTAAGTGTGTAGTAGTTTGATTTGAGACAGTACTACACTGTAAGTGTGTAGCAGCAGAGTTTGATTTGAGACAATACTACACTGTAAGTGTGTAGTAGTTTGATTTGAGACAGTACTACACTGTAAGTGTGTAGTAGTTTGATTTGAGACAGTACTACACTGTAAGTGTGTAGTAGTTTGATTTGAGACAGTACTACACTGTAAGTGTGTAGTAGTTTGATTTGAGACAGTACTACACTGTAAGTGTGTAGTAGTTTGATTTGAGACAGTACTACACTGTAAGTGTGTAGTAGTTTGATTTGAGACAGTACTACACTGTAAGTGTGTAGCAGCAGTTTGATTTGAGACAGTACTACACTGTAAGTGTGTAGTAGTTTGATTTGAGACAGTACTACACTGTAAGTGTGTAGTAGTTTGATTTGAGACAGTACTACACTGTAAGTGTGTAGTAGTTTGATTTGAGACAGTACTACACTGTAAGTGTGTAGTAGTTTGATTTGAGACAGTACTACACTGTAAGTGTGTAGTCGTTTGATTTGAGACAGTACTACACTGTCTACATGTGAACACTGCACAAGTAAGTGCACTGCCTTACAGTGTACTGTAGATCAGTGCACTTAAAGAAGTGCTTGATTTGAGACACAACACTGGTCATACTATGAGGTGTAGTGTTGAGTTTATAAGTTGGAAAAAAGGGTTTAATGATGACAAAGTTACACATTTCTTCCAGTAGGACTCACTGGAAATATGGTAATGATTGGTACCTCGTGAACTACCTTTGGGAGATTATAGAGTATTACAAGTTAACTTTGAACCTGTTTCTATGAACAAAACTCTTTATTTTACCAGAATTCATGAATGTTTTACTACTTTTTAAAAGAGTCAGTGAAACAAACACTGGAAACTATCAACGATGTAAAGCTGTCATGTGACCAGTTATACCGGAGACTATAGTTTGTTTATTCAAAGTATTAAATCCAGTTGAATCCTCGTCTGATGCTGAAGGTTCGTCTCTTTCTCTCGCTGCCAAAGTCCCTCCGTCTGCTCCACCAGTTCAACTAAATTAGAAAAGCTATTGGACTTAAACTCTTCCCAGATACCTTTTATAATAATTACAAAATATACAATTGAGTTACAGCCATCAAATGATTTTTATTTTGCTGCCAGGGCCGTCGCAGAATGATATTCCAATTTTCCGCTCGGGCGCTCTGAGAGACAGAGACAAGTGAAAGAAATGTCTGCTAATATAGTCGTGCGATGATGATGTTGCTTTGAGTGGACGCTTAAATCAGGGCGAGAGGAAATAACCGGGATAATTACAATCTCTTTAAACACAATCGTTCTGAACATGATGAAAGTGCAATTATTGTGTCCGGAAAGTCTATTTACCGCGAGCAGGCGTCGCTCGTCGTCCGTGTTTTTACGACGTCCTCCTCATAAAAGCTGTTGAATAGGAAATATCTGGTGGCCTCGACACGACCCCGGAGGGAGGGAATTAACTTCTGAACGTTAATGGGACTGGAGGTCTCGGGCGAGTCGTGGTGGTCCGGAGATGATTGCGGCTTTTCTTCTTCTTCTGTCGATGACTGCTCCGGGTATGAAGACCACCGCGAGGAGCGTGAGGGGGTTTCAATGAATCAGTAGTTTTCAGGGAAGTTTGTTCAGGGTAAGATGGTGAGGTGTGCACTTACTGCTTTACAGTACACTGTAAGCCAGTGCACTTAGACTCTGTTCATACTAAGGCTATTGTAACCGGTTGAAAAGAAAGCCAGAAGATGTTTAACAAACCAGTTAAAACCCTTAAAAAAAAAGGTTGATTCGCCTAGAATACTAGACTTATTTCAACCGGTTATGATAGGCTTAGTATGAACGGGGTCTTACTTGCACAGTCAGAGTATTTTATCAGTGTAGTACTGTCTCAAATCAAACTACTACACACTTACAGTGTAGTACTGTCTCAAAATCAAACTACTACACACTTACAGTGTAGTACTTTCTCAAATCAAGCTACTACACACTTACAGTGTAGTACTGTCTCAAAATCAAACTACTACACACTTACAGTGTAGTACTGTCTCAAATCAAATGACTACACATTTACAGTGTAGTACTGTCTCAAATCAAACGACTACACACTTACAGTGTAGTACTGTCTCAAATCAAACTACTACACACTTACAGTGTAGTACTGTCTCAAATCAATATACTACACACTTACAGTGTAGTACTGTCTCAAATCAATATACTACACACTTACAGTGTAGTACTGTCTCAAATCAAACTACTACACACTTACAGTGTAGTACTGTCTCAAATCAAACTACTACACATTTACAGTGTAGTACTGTCTCAAATCAAACGACTACACACTTACAGTGTAGTACTGTCTCAAATCAATCTACTACACACTTACAGTGTAGTACTGTCTCAAATCAATCTACTACACACTTACAGTGTAGTACTGTCTCAAATCAATATACTACACACTTACAGTGTAGTACTGTCTCAAATCAAACTACTACACACTTACAGTGTAGTACTGTCTCAAATCAAACTACTACACATTTACAGTGTAGTACTGTCTCAAATCAAACGACTACACACTTACAGTGTAGTACTGTCTCAAATCAAACTACTACACACTTACAGTGTAGTACTGTCTCAAATCAAACTACTACACATTTACAGTGTAGTACTGTCTCAAATCAAACTACTACACACTTACAGTGTAGTACTGTCTCAAATCAACTACTACACACTTACAGTGTAGTACTGTCTCAAATCAAACTACTACACACTTACAGTGTAGTACTGTCTCAAATCAAACTACTACACACTTACAGTGTAGTACTGTCTCAAATCAATCTACTACACACTTACAGTGTAGTACTGTCTCAAATCAAACTACTACACACTTACAGTGTAGTACTGTCTCAAATCAAACTACTACACACTTACAGTAAATGACTCGACAGTTTCTTCTTCTACTACTTTTTAACACTGATTGTAACCAGTCTTTGAAACACTTTCATCGACACTTGAGGAGATGCTGCAGTCGCTCACGTGAAGCACCATGAAGCTCCATGAATGTTCATGAAGATCCATGAAGGTTCTTTAAGATCCATGAAGGTTAATGAAGCTCTATGAAGCTCCATGAATGTTCATGAAGATCCGTGAAGATCCATGAATCTTCATTAAGTTACAAGAAGATATATTTCATAGGAACACGTACCTTGTTAAGACATCCAAGTCTTCAAGATAACGAAGCTTCATCAGACTAAAGACGAGACACGACCTTCTGGCACGGAATGGACATCAATCTGGAAAGATGGAAGACGGACGGACGGATAGAAAGATAGATCCGAGAAAGATGATCGAGATGATAAAAGTAGGAGGAGCGTCCGTGTGTTAAACCAGGAAGTCTTCATCATAATCGTCGAATCATCTGTTTGTTTGAAGACATCTCGCTGAACTCTTTCATCCGGAGCATGTTCATCGCTGCGTCGACGCTCTTTGTTTAATTAGCAGAAAACAAAAGTTTGACGAAGCAGCAGGAAAACTTTCGTCTTGGGGTCGGAGGTGAAGAGAAGCTCCGGAAATAAAAGCGGCGAAGCGCGATCAAAAGAACAGGTATCCCTGCAAGACCAATTAAACACACATTTGAATGCGTTTGATTTTGTTTACCAGGAGACGACGAGCTCCAGGGGGCGCCGTTCGGGTTCAGGAGCGTCGGGGAGAAGGAGGTCATGTGGGGGGGAAGGGTCGAGCGGTGAAGATTGTTGGTCCTGGTCCAGAGAGGAAGGGTCTGCCAAAGCGAAAGGGCCCGGTTGTGGAATCCCACAGAGAGCAGGGAGGTCCTGAGGGACGCCGGCTCGGCTCCCGCCCCCCCGCCTGAGAACAGCTGCAGCCTCCATCTGCCGGATCTTCTCCAGACCCACCTGAGGGACGATCCCTCGCCGGCCCCTCGGCTCCATCCACAAGTTTGAAGGAACTTTTGTTTGATGAAACCAGCGGCTGCAGAGAGAAATCAATTAGCGAGAGCCTTTATATTTATATCGACGTGTTTTCACATCAATATTTCAACAGTTTACTTTATATTTCACTTGTTTTCTCTGCTTGTGTTTGTGTTCGGAGTCAAAGTCTTACTTTAACAACTTTCTACCGCGGTGTGAATGAAGTGCAAGAACAAATAAATGTTCTCTCGATCAAGTTTTTCTGATTCTGATTCCTATGATTGAAAAAAACACATCAATATTGTTGTTTTTTTCAATCTACTCCCATCTGAGTGTTTGTCAACGAGTTTATTTTGGTAACTTATACAAAAGTGCAACTCAAATTATCGTATTTTCCGGACTATAAGTGTCTCCGGAGTACAAGTCGCTCCAGACATAAAATGCATAATAAAGAAGAAAAATCATATATAAGTCGCACTGGAGTATAAGTCACATTTTTGGGGGAAATTGATTTGATAAAATCCAAGAACAGACATGTGATCTTGAAAGACAAGTTAAAATAAAACTAGAGGCAACAACAGAATAATGTTACGTTACATGAAGTGAGAACCTGGTATGTTAACATAACATATGAAGAGTTATTCAGAGAACTATAGCATCAATAACTAACTAGTTTACCAAACCATCCGTGTAACTCCAAATAACTCTTCATCCTCGTGTCACTTTTAAACAACTAACTAACTCCGGAGGTAGAAGATGCTTCCTCTTCTACGTGGAAATGATCAACACGGGCCTAGAGCGCCCTCTTGTGGTTTAGTGTGAAAATAACATGTGAAATGATATACCGCTAATAATGTGGTAATAATTTCACACATAAGTCGAGTATAAGTTGCTATGAAAAAAACTGCGACTTATAGTCCGGAAAATACGGTAATTTTCCTCTGAGGAAAAATGAAGTGTTTCTGATTCTTATCATTGAAGAAAAGTCACATGACACGATTTATTTCACTAAAAATAATTTCCTACATGACGAGAAGTGAGGAAACAAAAGTTGAATCCGAGCATCAGGAGGACAGAAGTGATGAGACAAAGAGAAAAAGAACATCTGGACTTTCTCTCTGTCTTCAAATCTACCGAGTGTTGGAGACGAAGGATCCACACGAGTCGGCACTTTCTGAAGCTTCAGACGAAGGTGATGAATGTCTTGATCTCGTCACTCTGACTTCCTGCACTTCAGGAGTTTTGTTTAACAGACTCCTGACAAATCTTGATTTATTCATGTGACTGTTGATCGTTTAATTACTTTCCTTGACTTTATTTTAAACCAATGGAGATTAACAATAGTTTCTATTAATTAACTTTGTAATGAAATCTGTCTCATTCCATGCAATTTAAACCATTTTTTAATACATTTATACATTTATTGGTCGGAGCAGTGAAAACATTTAATTTAATTTTAAAATAATAATTTAATTTGATTTAAGTTGTTTTGGTTCTTTTTGTTGTACATTCATGTTGTTTATTTATATAAATATTTAATTCCATTTTTTCAATGTAAGTAAAAATACTTTCATAAAACGATTCATTGTTGACTTTAGTTATTATTTGTATTTATTTTCTTCATTTAGATATAAGTTTTTTACTTTTAGTTTGTTTCTTTGAGTTTTTTAACTTTGACATTCATTTGATTTATTTTTCTTGTATTTTTTTGACACTTAACTGAACAATTTAAAGTCTTTTGCGTCTTTAAAATGAAGATGAATTAAGTTTAAAAATGTTTTGTTTTTTTTCCATCTACATTTACGACAAACATTTTAACTTTGAGCTGTGTATAGTTTGTATATAATATTTTTGAATGTATTGTAAAACCTTGAGTATATAGTTTGTATATAATATTTTTGAATTTATTGTAAAACCTTAAGTATATAGTTTGTATATAATATTTTTGAATGTATTGTAAAACCTTGAGTATATAGTTTGTATATAATATTTTTGAATTTATTGTAAAACCTTAAGTATATAGTTTGTATAAAATATTTTTGAATTTATTGTGAAACCTTGAGTATATAGTTTGTATAAAATATTTTTGAATTTATTGTAAAACCTTGAGTATATAGTTTGTATATAATATTTTTGAATGTATTGTGAAACCTTGAGTATATAGTTTGTATATAATATTTTTGAATTTATTGTAAAACCTTAAGTATATAGTTTGTATAAAATATTTTTGAATTTATTGTAAAACCTTGAGTATATAGTTTGTATATAACATTTTTGAATGTATTGTAAAACCTTGAGTATATAGTCTGTATATAATATTTTTGAATGTATTTCTAAAACCTTGAGTATATAGTTTACATATAATATTTTTGAATGTATTGTAAAACCTTACTTTGATACTATGATTTATACATTTATTATCATCATTTTCCTTCATTTCCTTTTTGTTTCGATTTCTGCTTTTTTACTTTTCTATTTTCACTACAACATTAATTTAGTACAAATTAACGTTAAAACGTTTTTTAACTTCATATATTTTCTCCTTAATTCCCTGATTTTATTTCATTTTTTTCACTTGTCACTTCCATCTAAATTAAATATGGTTTATATTTTATATCTCTTAACGTTTTTCACCATTTAAATGTATTTAAAAATGTTTTTAATCATTTAAATGTTTAAAAAAAGGTTTTTAAAGCCACATATTGTTTATAAAAACACGAGTGTCGCCTGAACATCAAGCCCTAATAGAAGAAAATCTAAAAACTATGAATAGTTTCCATCATCGGCGGAACATGGACGTCACGTCTCACAGCAATAACGGCGCCGCTTCAATATCTCACACGGCATCATGGGAGATGTTGTCTCTTCTGCATCTTCTCGGTTAATAAAGTCGTCTTATTGTGGCGAGTAATTTTAGAAACGAGATTTCACGAGGAAGTCTTCGCCGCCAGGACGCCATCGATCGCGGCGTCTTTTAATACCACGACAGCGGGGGGAAGATCCGCTAATGAAGCTTCGGACCATCAGGGGGAAGAACAGTCACTTCCTGTTGTGGATCTAATCCTCGCTCAGATGAAGGTTTGCTCCTCGGGCGAGAGGATGAAGTCCAGGAGCGCCAGCAGCAGGAGCGACGCCGTCAGGAAACATCTCCGACCTTTAGATGCATCGACTCACGGCTCAGCTCTGACCGGGAACGACTCATGAAATATAAAGTGTATTTGAAGAGTTGAATCATTAGGTAAAATACTTTAACTCATGAGTCTTCATTCTGACCAGGAATGACTCGTGGATTTAAAGAGTCGAATCATAATGTAAAACCCTTTAACCCATAACATCACTCTACGGAGACAGCTTTACTGAAGGTGTCCAGTGACATCATGATGTTCTGGTTCTCTTGGATCTGTCCTCAGCCTTTGACACAGTTGAACCAGATCCTGCTGAGAAGACTGAGGGATGAAGACTGTCTGGGTCTGTGTTAGAATGGTTCTCATCTTACCTTTCTGGGCGCAGTTTTAGTGTATCTGTCAATCAAATGAGGTCTGAATTGGCAGATCTGATGTGTGGAGTCCCTCAAGGTTCTGTTCTGGGTCCTTTATTGTTTTTGCTGTACTTGATTCCCCTCGGTAAAATCATTCAGAGATTTCCTGATGTTTCACCTTTTTGCTGAAGACATCCAGCTCTACTGCTCTGTTGATCCAACTGAGCTCCAGAGGCTGAACTTAGTCAATTGTTTGCTAGAAATCAAACAATGAGTGAAAACACTTTGCATCTTAATGTGGACAAAACTGAAACTCTGGTGATTGTTGATGATAAGGTTCCAGGGTTGAGTCAGTACTTGGGTGACTTAGGTCAGTCTGTCAAACTGAGCCTGAGAAACCTGGGTGTTGTATTTGATAAAGACATGTCTCTTGTTCAACACTGAAGAAAACTGACCAGAAACTGTTTCCTTCAACTGAGAAAAATCTCTAAATTTAGGAAAATGTTGGGGGGGGGGGGGGTTTTTTTTTTTTTTTTTTGTTTTTTTTTTTTTGGGGGTTTTTTTTTTTTTTTTTTTTTTTTTTTTAACCACGGGGGGGTTTTTTTTTTTTTCGGGGGTTTTTTAAATTTTTTGTTTTTTTTTTCGGGTTTTTTCTTGGGGGGGCCTTTCCCCCCGGGGTTTTGTCCCAACTTTAACCCCCGTTTGGGGCCTTGGGGCTTTTGGTCCAGAATCTACTGATGGTTCCTGAACTTCCGGACCAGAGGAGAGAAATCCTTCCAGACTGTTGCTCCTAAGCTTTGGAACCATCTCTGTGTTTGATGATCTACTGACTCCTTCAAGAAACGTCTGTGTTTGATGATCTACTGACTCCTTCAAGAAACATCTGTGTTTGATGATCTACTGAGTCCTTCAAGAAACATCTGTGTTTGATGATCTACTGACTCCTTCAAGTAACATCTGTGTTTGATGATCTACTGACTCCTTCAAGAAACATCTGTGTTTGATGATCTACTGACTCCTTCAAGAAACATCTGTGTTTGATGATCTACTGACTCCTTCAAGAAACATCTGTGTTTGATGATCTACTGACTCCTTCAAGAAACATCTGTGTTTGATGATCTACTGACTCCTTCAAGAAACATCTCTGTGTTTGATGATCTACTGACTCCTTCAAGAAACATCTGTGTTTGATGATCTACTGACTCCTTCAAGAAACATCTGTGTTTGATGATCTACTGACTCCTTCAAGAAACATCTGTGTTTGATGATCTACTGACTCCTTCAAGAAACATCTCTGTGTTTGATGATCTATTGACTCCTTCAAGAAACATCTGTGTTTGATGATCTACTGACTCCTTCAAGAAACATCTGTGTTTGATGATCTACTGACTCCTTCAAGAAACATCTGTGTTTGATGATCTACTGACTCCTTCAAGAAACATCTGTGTTTGATGATCTACTGACTCCTTCAAGAAACATCTGTGTTTGATGATCTACTGACTCCTTCAAGAAACATCTGTGTTTGATGATCTACTGACTCCTTCAAGAAACATGTGTGTTTGATGATCTACTGACTCCTTCAAGAAACATCTGTGTTTGATGATCTACTGACTCCTTCAAGAAACATCTGTGTTTGATGATCTACTGACTCCTTCAAGAAACATCTGTGTTTGATGATCTACTGACTCCTTCAAGAAACATCTCTGTGTTTGATGATCTACTGACTCCTTTAAGAAACATCTTAAGACGTTTTTATTTGTTTAGGCTTTTCCTTGATTTTCTGGAACTCCTGTTGTTTTATCAGTATTATCTTGACCTTTAAAGTATATACTTTATTGAGTATTGTTTTGATTGTTTAAGCGCTTTGTGACCCTGGTCTGGAAAAGCGCTATATAAACAAAAATTACTTACTTACTTACATTCTGCTGGATTTTCCAAACAAAACTTATATTTACCAAACAGGAAGTAAGTTCTTGATCTTCTCTTTTTGTTCTTTGAGGCTCAACTTATCTTCGTGTTCGTCCCGAACTTCTACAGAAACGCAAGAGTTTATAAATAAGATACAAAACAATGATAATTATTTACAACGTAAATCATTGTTTATCTCAAATAACTATCTTTATAAAGACAGTTTTGTTGTTGTGTTCTCTCGGCGTCACATGACTGAGGATGACTTTCATGGTGGCTGCACAACAAACGTGTCAGAGACACTGTTACTGTAGAAATGCATCCTGGGAAATCAACAGCCGAGATCATTAGTGTGCGACTGGGGACTCACAACAGACACATATAAAGACACACAACCGTGTTTACGTCGCCCTCGTATCGACGTTGAATTTACAAACATCACATGAAGTTTGTGCTGTTTTCGAAAATCCAACAATATTCAAAAATAACTAAATCCTGAGTCTTTCATGCAAACTTTTGGATAAATTGTTGTAAATAAGTAAAGATACGGCGACGAAAACTAAAATATGAAGTAAATAAATCAGGCTGAATATGCTATAATTATTATTTTATTGTATTTCACGAACACATTTTTCCAAACATTGTTTTTTTAAATGGCTTAAATATATCTGAGGCTCAATAAATACTCACTAATATGAGAAAATTCTTAAATCAAAAACCCCTAAAGTCATATTTAGAGACGAGTAATGAATAATGTACATCATCAAAAGCTAGAATTTCTACTTTCTACACGACCTTTGACCTCCTGAGGGCCACATTAATACAGCTGACCTATGCACTTTGTTCAGGTCTGACCTGGAATCCCGAGTCATTATCCCACGAGAACAGGAAGTGATGTCGACCACATGTAGCTCGAAGCTAGCAGGAACAAAAAGTGTCGTTTTCTCCTAAATTGGGCGACCTTCCTGTCGTGACAGACAGGGTCGATAAAAATGGTAAATATGGTTTGAAGAGTTGCTGGTTCGACGCCGATGGAATCTTCACAGGAGTCGGAGCTCACGTAAAAGTCTGCAAACATTGAACCATCAGCGCCGGTGTCAAGAGTGGCATCACCTGAGCCATGAATAATGCAGCTCCACACGTAGCAACGGCGTCTTCGCCTCTTCTTGCATCAGCAACACTTCCACGGGCAACTCTCGCTCAGATAAGACAAAAGACGTCTGAAGCTGCCGGCGGCGAATCACGGTTCAGCGCCAGAACGTAGGATATATAGAAGCTGAATCTGTAACTTCTCTCTCTGGTGACATCACAGGTTTCTCTCTCCGTCCACATTCTACACTTATCAAGGATTCTTAATCAAAGATCACGCTTTGATAGAAGTTCATATTAAATCATACATGTGTAATAACAGTCATGTTACATGTTATATATCTATATCTTTGTTTAATATTAGGATAATAATTAATAATTGAAAAATACTGTTTTCTTTCCAAATAAGTTTTCAAACATTTTAAAAGGAGTAACAAATATATTTTTTTATTTTTTTATTGTGGTTTAATATTAGGGTTAGTTCTATAGATGTAATTTATATCAAATGTAAATTTAATTTGTGAGACATGAGTAAGTAAGTAAGCCAGTGAAGAGTTTGAAGGAGAAATGTGAGTTCTTCTACTAGAGCGGCCAGTGAAGAGTTTGAAGGAGAAATGTGAGTTCTTCTACTAGAGCAGCCAGTGAAGAGTTTGAAGGAGAAATGTGAGTTCTTCTACTAGAGCGGCCAGTGAAGAGTTTGAAGGAGAAATGTGAGTTCTTCTACTAGAGCGGCCAGTGAAGAGTTTGAAGGAGAAATGTGAGTTCTTCTACTAGAGCAGCCAGTGAAGAGTTTGAAGGAGAAATGTGAGTTCTTCTACTAGAGCAGCCAGTGAAGAGTTTGAAGGAGAAATGTGAGTTCTTCTACTAGAGCAGCCAGTGAAGAGTTTGAAGGAGAAATGTGAGTTCTTCTACTAGAGCAGCCAGTGAAGAGTTTGAAGGAGAAATGTGAGTTCTTCTACTAGAGCGGCCAGTGAAGAGTTTGAAGGAGAAATGTGAGTTCTTCTACTAGAGCAGCCAGTGAAGAGTTTGAAGGAGAAATGTGAGTTCTTCTACTAGAGCGGCCAGTGAAGAGTTTGAAGGAGAAATGTGAGTTCTTCTACTAGAGCGGCCAGTGAAGAGTTTGAAGGAGAAATGTGAGTTCTTCTACTAGAGCGGCCAGTGAAGAGTTTGAAGGAGAAATGTGAGTTCTTCTACTAAGAGTAGAAAGCGGCAGCCAGTGAAGAGTTTGAAGGAGAAATGTGAGTTCTTCTACTAGAGCAGCCAGTGAAGAGTTTGAAGGAGAAATGTGAGTTCTTCTACTAGAGCAGCCAGTGAAGAGTTTGAAGGAGAAATGTGAGTTCTTCTACTAGAGCAGCCAGTGAAGAGTTTGAAGGAGAAATGTGAGTTCTTCTACTAGAGCAGCCAGTGAAGAGTTTGAAGGAGAAATGTGAGTTCTTCTACTAGAGCGGCCAGTGAAGAGTTTGAAGGAGAAATGTGAGTTCTTCTACTAGAGCGGCTCAGAATTCTGACTGCATAGTTTTGTATGAACTGCAGGCGAGACACATCCTTCTGGTTTAGACATGAAAACAAACTGTTCCAACAGGACAAAGAAGCTTCGTAAGAAGCTCTTTGTGGACTTTAACCTTGATATCTGTTAAAATATCACAAAGTTGTTGTTGATTTTTACGTTTAATTTTCAAAGAGACTAAACCTGTTATTTGGTGTATCGCTGTGATAACCGTAGAGTTATAGTGTTATTTCTCATGTCGTACAATTCCTGCTTCCTTGATGCATCACCGGCGTCTGATGACTGGAGCAGCAGAAGTTGAGGCTTCAGTTTCATACGATATATACAGTATGTTGATATATTTTAGTGTGTGAATTTAAAATTGCATCTTCAATGTAGTTTAATGGATGAATTAGACTCACAAAGATTATTTAAACAATCTTGCAAACGTAGTCATTGTGTGTTAAAACCACACATTTGTTAAAAAAAACCAGTCATTACAGTTATTAATACATGTATTAAATAGTATTAATTATTGTTATTTCAGTTTTGTCAGGTCAGATAGATTGAGTCACTGGTTCATTATGCCAACATTTCCCAGAATGCCACGCTGCCTTCATGAGACTGACTTGACTGACGTCTCAAAGATTTCCCTGAAAAGGTCAGTGTTTCCAGGTGAGATTACAGGAGGATCCTGAACAAACATGTCGGGAACAGATTGTCGTGTTGATCCAGCGACTGGATGCTTTAATACGATTCTGCTGCTGGCTTTAGATAATCAATCTCTTCGCTCAATAACTGTCCCTCGTGAGAGGATGAGTTTATCGCAGACATGCCTCGACAGGTGTGAGGGGAGAGTCTGACGACAGGTGGTTGTTAAAGCCTGACAAAATGCTGGTATGACAGGTGAGGCAAGGAGTTAAATAGTGATAACAAAAAATAAATAATAATGGATGAAAAAATATTCTGACATGGTTTGAATAAAATTAATTTACTGTTATTCATTCATACAAGCCATGGAAAGATTGGATGAATGAACGGATGAAAATGAAATGGTTAACTTCATGATAAATAATGTCGCACCGTCAGTCAGGTCAGTTTGTCATACGATCGGACTGTTGCATTCTGGGAAAAAGGGAAGTGTGCATACATATGGGAATAGGTGGATGAATCCATGAACAGTTGGATGAATGGATGAACAATGTACGAGTGGATTCATCATTTCTGGAGGAAAGGGATTTAAAAATGATTTGATATAAAAATAAATATCAATTTATGAATGAATGAACAGTGGATACAATCGATAATAAAATTGTTTAAAAGTAAACGGAGATAAATTAAAGTGATGGATACAAATATGATGAATGGATGAATATATTCTATTAGGGAAAGGAAGGATGACCACATTAAATATATATGAATGGATAAATAGTGGATGTAGATGTCAGTGGATGAATGGATTAATAAATATGGATGAATGAATGCGTTCATGAGGTCAGAATGAAAGGATGCATGATAAAAAGATGTTTACATGAAATTGTGGATGAATCTTACGAAAAAGAGGTTGAATGAATGAAAATGGGCAAAGATTTGTTGATGAACGGATGATAAATATCTTGATTGGTGGAAAGAACAAACACAGGAATATATGGATGAAGATGTCAGTCAATGAATGGATGAATGACAGATGGATGAAGGACAGATGGATGAAGGAGGGTTGGATGGACAGAATGATGAACACATGAATTGATGGATGAACGACAGATGGATGAAGGAGGGTTGGATGGACAGAATGATGAACACATGAATTGATGGATGAACGAATGGGGATGAAGGAGGGTTGGATGGACAGAATGATGAACACATGAAAATGATGGATGAACGACAGATGGATGAAGGAGGGTTGGATGGACAGAATGATGAACACATGAATTGATGGATGAACGACAGATGGATGAAGGAGGGTTGGATGGACAGAATGATGAACACATGAATTGATGGATGAACGACAGATGGATGAAGGAGGGTTGGATGGACAGAAGTATGAACACATGGATGGATGAATGAGT
>JACEEU010000690.1:1219172-1229172 GCA_016630915.1 Callionymus lyra
CACATTTCTCCTTCAAACTCTTCACTGGCTGCTCTAGTAGAAGAACTCACATTTCTCCTTCAAACTCTTCACTGGCTGCCTGTGTCGTTCAGGATCATTTTAAAAGTGTGGGTCTTGATCTTTTAAGATCACATTTTAACTTTGTATTGTTTTTGATTGTTAAAGTTCTTTGTGATCCTGGTCTACGAAGATCTTTACAAATAACCTTTACTTACTTACTTATCATGAAAAAAATAACCTTGAGAAAGGTCAAGTGTGGTGTAAGAACGTGTCAAACTGTGTTACTGTCACTCAAAACTCTGCTTTTATGATCATTCATTTGCCCTTGAAGTTGAATTGATTGAATTTTATTTATTTTTTAAAATATCTTTGTTAACATTCATCAACATTTGAGTGATTATTAACAATTATTTCGGTTTGTCTTATTCATATTTATCTATTATATCTTTATTTTATTTTCATTTTTTTTACTTGTGTTGTATTTTTCCCGTTGGTTCTTCCTTCTGACCTTGTCTCGGCCTCACAACGGTCCCTCGACATCATGTGACGCCTCGAGAGATTGAATCGGTGTCGACCACACTGGAGACGTGTAGAAATACTAACTTTCCCCTTCAATCTTTCTCCTTTAATTGACGTTTTTATTTGTTTATTTCTTTGTTAAATCAGTCCAGTTCTTCTGAGTTTTCTTCTAGTGTGTTTTTGAGTCTGAGATCCGAAGACCACAAAGAGACCTGCAGGAGTTGCTGCAGGTTCCGACCCGAGTTAACACGACACGACCTTCAGAGGTCATCGTTTGGTCCTGAAGGTTTTTTCTGTCAGCAAAGCAAGAAAAAAAGTAAATTACAGCTCATTTCTACAATATCACACTGATTCCTCTAAAGGGTAAATGAACTCACTGGAGGCGTTTTGTGTTGTTATTGTTGCTGCCCGGAGTGACCTGCTGACACACACACACACACACACACACACACACACACACACACACACACACACACACACACACACACACGAACACACACACACACACACACACACACACACACACACACACACACACACACACACACACACACACACACACACACACACACACACACACACACACACACACACAGCAGGTCGGAGACACAAGTTGTTTCATGAAAACTTATTGTTAACCTTTCATAAAGTAACACCTCCTTCCGAGTCGTTCATTTTCAATTAAAAACTTGTGTTTTTTCACTCGCCCCGACTCTCTCACTACATTTCCTCAGATACACAATCTGGGACATCGAGACCCACACTTTTTGCCAGCTTTGACTAAATATTCTCGGTCATGTAACAATAGGAACACGAGCTGGGTCACAGTGACCCGGCGTTAGTCTCGAGGACTTGTTTATTTGTTGCTAAAAGGATTGTTGTTGTTCACACCTCAACATGTGACCAGTTAGAAATCTTGATGCTAAAAAACAATATGTTTTTGTTGAAGACGTCCTTCTGCCTCCACGAAGGTTTTGGTAAAACAAAACCCACAAGAGCGAGTGAGTTTCATCTAATGACATGTTATCTCAGAATCTACTGATTGATCTGATGGTTCGAACGACATCGTGTTCAATGATATGTTTTTATTCACAACCAGATGACGGTGAAAATAGATCTCGTTTGTGATCATTTCAACACTGAGCCTCAACGTCGGTTCAAAACTAAAGTACTATTTAAATGTAAGCATGTGATCCAGTCAGACATGTTTAAATATAAACGGCTAATCCAGTTTACAATCGTTTTCATTTGTTTGTTCTGATCGCAGAGAGAAAAATCACTGACTCACATTCATTTAAATATGCAAATGAGGGCGTGGAAAGGGACGAACAAGTCTGCGATTAATTTCTACGTCGATTGAAAAAGTGCCTTAAATTCGTGACGCGCACAGATTCATAAACGTCAATATTTTTGTGCCGCGTCATCTTCTGGATTTCAGTTTCCGGACATATTTAGAAGAAGATCTACGAACATCTCAGGTCACGAGGCCACAGATGTTTGAAGATCAGATGTTTAACTCGATACAATTGTACCTCAGACAGTAGAGAGGTCGTGTTGTGGCCCCAGAAGCTACAGGTTCAAACCTGGCTCTGGTTAAGATTGTGACTTTTCACCGAGAGCGCGGCTTTGCAACCTACTCCCATCCCATAGTTGGATATCACTTCGGAGAAGCGTCTGCTAAATGCAAAAATGTGAATCAGGATCAACTTTTCTTGCCAGTGTCTTCATCACGAACAGAGACAAAGAATGAAATAACACAGAAAACAAGAACCAATAATACTGGAGATACGTTTTCATTCATCAGATTAAGAAGTTTTCGGTTCACTGTTTTCTTTGTTGATGTTGTGAGGAGTAAACCATCTCGATACAGAGGAGATGCTTGACTTATCTTGGGGTATAACCTGTAACTACTTCTTATCTCTCTACTGTCTGAGATATTATTTTAACGTGTTAAAGGATCCGGGAATAACTTTACAAAATTTGATATATTTTCACATTTCTATTTGTTCAGCTTTTTTGATTTGAGAGCTGTTTGAGAGTTTAGTAAAGGCTGTCGAAAAAAAATTCTTACTTACATTTCAGGGAGAGAGAGATGAAAGTTTTCCATCAAATAGTCTTTTTTTCTCTCTATTCCACGACTGAATCATTTTTTTCCGGCTCCTTTCAAGGCTTGCAAACAGAACCCAGAAAATGAACAATTTTAATACAGTTATTTCATTTTTTTTACTGATTTTCTGTTGAATTTTACCAAGAGAAATATATGTTTCACTTTTTAAAATGTGAATTAATTGTTGGTTTTGTCATCGCATACAAAATGAATCAAATTCTATTGGATAAAGTTAATAAATGTGAGTCTTGGTTTACAAATTTGTCGGATTTATTTCTTATCTTGACGGTGAATTTGATGGTTTTGATTGATTCGTATGTAAAGATCGACGCGTGATTCTGTGAGAACCTCCAGTCATGGCGTCATATCGATGCTGTCCTGAGGTGGATTCCTTCAGGTTGAACTCTACATGACTATGATAAGACGTCTGAAGGTTCACGTTGAAGAACACGGTTGTAACTTCCTCTGAAAAGTTTCAAACGTCCTCCACATCTTCACGACTGATCCCTCGGTGCTTTCATGGACGAAGCAAATGTAGAGAAACAAAGATTCTCCCTCATCCCTGCAGAATCTCCTCGGATGATTCCTCGCAGGCCGTAATGAGCGGCGCCGGAGGTCCCGGCAGGTTTGGCAGCCGAGCAGATAAGTGAGACTCGCGGGTCCGACCGGAACCACGCAGGACATGAATCTGCATTGTTTGTGAAGTCATTAAATCGCTTTAGTAGCTAATGATCGCGAGGAGGTTCTGCTCACATACGGTCCTGTCGGCAGGTGTCCTGGTCCCAGCAGTGCCATATGTTGGTTCTGGCACCAGACTCTGGGCCCCCGACGCGCTGGGAAACACATGGAAACTGCTCCAGGTTTTCAGGTGAGGAGGAACCGGGGGCGTTTGTTTCGCCAGAATCTCCAGTTTTTTTCTAATATTTATGGATCACATGGATGTTAGTCTGAGACCAACAACATCATCGGACTCCATGGACAGCATCTGTGAGATGAAACACAGAAAAACCATTGATATTTCATCTTCTCAAGCTTCTATGGGGTTATTTTAGTCTCATAAAACTGAGCAGTTCAAGTTTTCGACCACATCCGTTGTAGTTTTTCAGCACGTATGTGACAGTTTGAGTAAAAACCTTTGTGTTAAAAATATTCCAACTGCTTTGCGTGAACTTAAACTCATCTCCTCAGGTTTTATTTTGACACTTCGCTCCACTTCTGTCCAGCACTACATTTGTGGCCACATTTTTAAGAAGACATTTTCGTTCAATAGGGATTCGTCGACCGGGTGAAGTTCAGCGGTTGAAAGACGTGATACACAACAATTACTCATGTAGCGTCGCTTTTAGAGTAAAAAATGTATGGTTTGCTGAAGAATAAATGATGCTCTGACACTTACGTGGGCGGAAATCCTCTTCTGATGTTCACAGAATCTTAAAAACACTCGGTTTTATGACACGTACATAATCATATATTTCATTATTGACATGGTGAATATTTACTGTATTTACTTCCAGGAGCTCTCCGTGGATAACTTTAAATGCTGCTGCTCTCCATTGGAAGTGCAGTGCAGTTGTTAAACCCGGTCAACAGTCGGAGCAACTCAGGTCCATCTTGTCCCAAATGATTAGGGTCACAAAGACCCATTAGAAGAGAAGTACCTGAGTTACGTCCCACAGTCGTTACACTTTGTAAAAAACAAAGATGGATGAGTTTGTGGATGAAATGTTTGCTGGTTGAAGAAAAAGGATAATGAACGAGTATGAAGTATTTCAGAGAAACAAGTCGTTACATTTAACATTTCTAACGTTGAAACTAGTTTTTGGAAATGTTTTTATAGTTTTGTAAGCATTTAATTGTCGTATTGAATAATTGATATAAAATCGTACCTTTAGACAATCACGTCGTCTTTTAAACAAGCAGATCGGTACTTTTTAGTACTAGTATAGTATTGGATTACAAAAGCTATTTAGCTCATTTATTAGCGATTTTGGGGGATTTTCGGATGACAAACTATTTCTAAAAATAGTAGATAGTTTTGAAAATAATGATTTTTTCAAATATATTATAAAAAAAAAGTGAAATCAACCTTTCAATATAGTTGTTATTGAAATAAAAAAAATAGTGTTAAAATATCAATGATTGAAAATAAACCAACAAAATGTAATTGAATGAAATAAAAAGTTTCAACGTATTCTGATGGATAAACTTCCTTTGAAGAACATTAGAATAAATCCATTTAATCTAATTCTTTCAATCAGTTTCATCTCTTCTTCTCTAATTCAATCATTCACTTTCCTTCTCCGTAACGACTCCGATTTCCTCCCACACCCTTCGCCTCCTTCCCCGAGACTCATCCCAACAAAGTCCATTGAAAACTTTCTCTTCCTCCACAAACAACATCATTGACATCCTTAAATCTTCCTCGGTTTCCGGCGCCGCCCACGGCCTCGTTTGCCGGGACAGCTGTACGTCGAGGAGGCAGCGGCGTCCGCCAGCGCATTAGCATGCGGCGTCCGCGAGCGCATTAGCATGCGGCGTCCGTGAGCGCATTAGCATGCGGCGTCACGCTACCCACTCGCCGCCGCCGCTCCTGCTGTCCATCAAAGTGCATTAATAACAAAACAAAGTGGACGTTATCGTCACGTGGAGCTAAATAACAGCATTAATAGCCAGACCTGCGAGGCCGTCGCCATGAATATGATCCTCCGTGAACTCATTAGACGCTGATGATGTCCAGGAGAAGAGCGGCTGATGAAGACCCTCCCGTGAAGTGCTCCTCGAGTCGCGCTCGTTCTTGATTAACAATCGCAATCATTCCGAAGGGTTGGGGTCCCCCTCGAGTCCTCTCCGGTTGGAGGGCCGTGGCGGCGCCGCCCACCATCACCCCGCCGCCCGGGGCCCCCCGAGAGCGCCAATCACACCGAGTGTTCGCGGAATAGCGACAATCAGAGATCCGGAGCGAGGAAGCGAGGCCACTTGGAATCACTCGCCTCTTTTACTCGCTGCTGATGAAGTTTCTCGGCCTGGAAATGGAGTCTCGCACTCGAGCCCGACGTGGTCTCGAGCCGCAGATATGAATTCTTGTCGACTCAAGATTCCACGCGTCGCGCCGAACACACGTCGAGAAGAGTTTTCTTCTGTGTGAGAGTTTGTGACCAAGAATCATTACCTTTGAATCCCTGGATCAGATGAGTGCGACTCACTTCCTGTTAACATATGACGAAGAAAAACTATATGGTCTGTCATTGACTCTTGTCTTCTGACTCAGTGAGTTCGATCCACTTCCTGTCGATCATTATCAACGAACATTTTTAAATATTAAATCTTGTGACTCACTTAGATCAATGGATTCATTAATAAATGAGTCAAAATGATATTCTTTCAAACACTATGATTCACTACACAACTGTATCATGATTCAGTGTCTTCACTACACAACTGTATCATGATACAGTGTCTTCGCTACACAACTGTATCATGATTCAGTGTCTTCACTACACAACTGTATCATGATACAGTGTCTTCGCTACACAACTGTATCATGATTCAGTGTCTTCACTACACAACTGTATCATGATACAGTGTCTTCACTACACAACTGTATCATGATACAGTGTCTTCGCTACACAACTGTATCATGATTCAGTGTCTTCACTACACAACTGTATCATGATACAGTGTCTTCGCTACACAACTGTATCATGATTCAGTGTCTTCACTACACAACTGTATCATGATACAGTGTCTTCACTACACAACTGTATCATGATACAGTGTCTTCGCTACACAACTGTATCATGATACAGTGTCTTCACTACACAACTGTATCACGATACAGTGTCTTCACTACACAACTGTATCACGATACAGTGTCTTCACTACACAACTGTATCATGATACAGTGTCTTCACTACACAACTATATCATAATACAGTGTCTTCACTACACAACTGTATCATGATACAGTGTCTTCACTACACAACTGTATCATGATACAGTGTCTTCACTACACAACTGTATCATGATACAATGTCTTCACTACACAGCTGTATCATGATACAGTTTCTTCACTACACAACTGTATCATGATACAGTGTCTTCACTACACAACTGTATCATGATACAGCGTCTTCAATACACTACTGTATCATGATAAAGTGTCTTCACTACACAACTGTATCATGATACAGTGTCTTCACTACACAACTGTATCATGATACAGTGTCTTCACTACACAACTATATCATGATACAATGTCTTCACTACACAGCTGTATCATGATACAGTTTCTTCACTACAAAACTGTATCATGATACAGTGTCTTCACTACACAACTGTATCATGATACAGCGTCTTCAATACACAACTGTATCATGATAAAGTGTCTTCACTACACAACTGTATCATGATACAGTGTCTTCACTACACAACTGTATCATGATACAGCGTCTTCAATACACTACTGTATCATGATAAAGTGTCTTCACTACACAACTGTATCATGATAAAGTGTCTTCACTACACAACTGTATCGTGATACAGTGTCTTCAACACACAGCTGTATTATGATACAGTGTCTTCACTACACAACTGTATCATGATACAGTGTCTTCACTACACAACTGTATCGTGATACAGTGTCTTCAACACACAGCTGTATTATGATACAGTGTCTTCACTACACAACTGTATCATGATACAGTGTCTTCACTACACAACTGTATCATGATACAGTGTCTTCACTACACAACTGTATCGTGATACAGTGTCTTCACCACACAGCTGTATTATGATACAGTGTCTTCACTACACAACTGCATCATGATACAGTGTCTTCACGAAGCCTCATCAACTCACAACTTGTTGATGTGTCCATGAGCCCCCTGGTGGACGCCGATGTCACCATCTTTGTAACAAAAACAATGTTTGATTGATACTGAATTCTGACTCACTATTTGACTCATGGGTCGATAATACATTTGTAGGACTTTTTTAATTTTGGATCGAGGAGAAGAACAGACGAAAAGATCCTAAATATCGGGAGGAAAGTTCAGAGGTCGAGGAGTGGAACCGGAATCTCTCATTTAGATTCGCAGGATTTGCATCTTTAAAGCGTTTCATCCCTCAGCTGTGACAGTTGGTACATTTGGGCGGGTGATAAATCAAAAGGCAAACAGCACGGTAAGCTAATTTTTTTTTCCCCGGGCTTTAAGGATTCGGCGCCACGAGCCGCAGACCTACAGACGCTCCTGCTGCAAATATTTGCTTAGCGATCATGTTTTGTTTGGACGTGCGGCCATTGATTCGCCGGAGCTTCAGGAGTCGCATTAAGCAGGACAGCTGACGGCGAGGAATCAAGCCGTCGCTCCGAACCCCGACGTCGGCAGGTTAGCGTCCCGAGCCGTCGTGGAGTAGCGGGAGAGATTAATATGCAAATGTGGCGTCACAGAGTAAACCTGCGGGGGGGCCCCTCCGGCGAAAACGAGCCCCGGTTGACCCTCTTCTTGCAAACCTGTGCTGGACTCGTCCGGGACGAGCCGAGGGCGTAATTATGTCGTACCTGCAGGAAATCACTCGCTCGCCGGAATTACCTGGCGGCAGGTCAGCGGCGTGTCATCGCGAGAGGCTTTCAATTAAACATTCAAATCTATTTCCCTGCTTCAGCAGTGGAGGAGGGAGGATGAGATGTGACTCCATTACCAGTCAAACGCCGTCGATGGATCAATGTTTTCATTACGAGTGTTTATTGAAAATAACACGTACAGCAAAGTTTTCTTTGATTTGCTTTTACTATTTTCTTATAGTAATTATTTAGAAGAACTTTGTTCTACTTACATGACCTCCACCACTGCATTTGTATCTACGGAAGCCCGGGAGGTTTGTTCACCAGAGAAAACACAAGGGATACCACAAATACATTTATTTGGTGCCTTCGGGTCAACTTGACCCAAAAGATAACAAAGGTTATATGGAACAGAGTAAATAAATAGCTGTTTTATTTTACAAACATTTATTCAAAGCAGTTAAAATCACTTTGAACTTTTGTTTTTTTTTGAAAAATATGAGATAAATTTACTGCTTTTAATTTACTTTTGAAGAACTTTCTACGACAATAGTTTTTTCTTTCTTTATACTTGTTTTAATGGACATGTTGGACGTGATAGTCAAGAGTTTGTTGTGAAAAAGGGAACATGTTACAATCTAGTGCATAATGTTACTTGTTTTTTGGGTTCAATTTTACTAAAATATATATATATATATGTATACTTATATATATATATACTATTTTCCCTGCTTCAGCAGTGGAGGAGGGAGGATGAGATGTGACTCCATTACGAGTCAAACGCCGTCGATGGATCAATGTTTTCATTACGAGTGTTTATTGAAAATAACACGTACAGCAAAGTTTTCTTTGATTTGCTTTTACTATTTTCTTATAGTAATTATTTAGAAGAACTTTGTTCTACTTAAATGACCTCCACCACTGCATTTGTATCTACGGAAGCCCGGGAGGTTTGTTCACCACAGAAAACACAAGGGATATCACAAATACATTTATTTGGTGCCTTTGGGTCAATTTGACCCAGAGATTAGACAAGGGTTAAATTGGACCAGATTAAATAAATAGTTGTTTATTTTACATTTATTCAAAGCAGTTAGAATAACTTTGAACTTTTTTTTTTTTTACAAAATATATGATAAATTTACTGCTTTTATTTTACTTTTGAAGAACTTTCTACGACAATAGTTTTTTCTTTCTTTATACTCGTTTTAATGGACATGTTGGACGTCATTGTCATGAGTTTGTTGTGAAAAAGGGAACATGTTACAATCTAGAGCATAATGTTACTTGTTTTTTGTGTTCAATTTTACTAAAATATATATATATGTATACTTATATATATATATATACTATTTTTCCTGCTTCAGCAGTGGAGGAGGGAGGATGAGATGTGACTCCATTACCAGTCAAACGCCGTCGATGGATCAATGTTTTCATTACGAGTATTTATTGAAAATAACACGTACAGCAAAGTTTTAATATTTTTTTTCTGATAACATTTTATAGTAATTATTTAGAAGAACATTGTTCTACTTAAATGACCTCCAGCACTGCGTTTGTATCTACGGAAGCCCGGGAGGTTTGTTCACTGGAGAGAAACACAAGGGATATCACAAATACATTTATTTGGGGCCTTCGGGTCACCTTGACCCAGAGATTACACAAGGGTTAAATGGAACAGATTAAATAAATAGTTGTTTTATTTTACAAACATTTATTCAAAGCAGTTAAAATCACTTTTAACTTTTGTTTTTTTTTACAAAATATGAGATAAATTTACTGCTTTTATTTTACTTTTGAAGAACTTTCTA